>WOGP01008470.1:0-11198 GCA_015342065.1 Leptinotarsa undecemlineata
CACTTCATTTAATGTTAATTTGTGGTGGGTATAAATTTCAATGATCTCAGTTCTCCATTCTTTCCTATGTCATTATTCATCAAATCTGCCACAATTTTATCAGTTCCAAAATCTCTTCGTCTCCACGAAAATTAGAAATTTCACTAAAATTTTCTCACTATATCGTAATATGAAATCGAGATCATTACCAACTGAACTTATGCTTTTTATACATCATGAATTGATAATTCGAACAACTCCAAGTATATTTTGTATATCAACCACACTTCGGTAATTAATACTAGTATATTGGTTAAATAAAAAAAATTGAATCGATTTGTATGAATATGTCAACTTCAAGATTCAGAAAGTAAATTTTGTCAATTCGATTGGAGTTTTATTTCAAATCAATACAGCTATTTTCCATTTCAATGGGGAAAAAGTTGTTTGTACGTGAAAGATTCCACTACAGCATTCGCAGTGTTCTTGAATTCCGATGCTAGAGATCTCTCGATGATTGGCATCAATTCCTTGAGAAACATGTCGAAGTTTTTGTTGACGACATCATTGATCATCCCAACTGAAACAATTTAATGAAATAATATTGTATAACTATATTACAGTAATCAAACATTTTGCTTCATAAATTAATACGAAAATAGTTATATTACTTATATAACCAAGTCTGTCGTAGTCACTCACGCATGACTATAGAGATTCCTGACAATAGGTGCAGGGCTTGCCACGAGGCACCTGTCAGCATGTCCAGCATATGCAGTTTCAGCCTATATCCATCGACATAACGCGACTCTGAGAGTACTTTATTACCGTCAATAACACTTTTACGGTATTGATAGTATTGACCTGAGTTGCTCTAAGCTCCGGAGGACATTAAATCCGTTGTGGGGAACAAGAAATGCCAAATTCGGTGAAACTATTGATTCCTCATCCTCAGGTTCACACAAGCTAATAAGCATGATGTGGTCCTTCTTGACCTTTAGAGCAAGATAATATTTGTCGTGGAGTTTTCACCTCCTGACGAAACGAATATCGTCAGAAAAAATGAGAAAAAACAGATAAAACATCAAGATTTTCTCCTCAAACTCCACAGACTCTATTCAGACCATTCTGTCAAGATGGTTATTCTAATTATTGGAGTCCTTGGTGGAATGATGTCCTTAGGGAAAAATGTATTATCCGAACAACAAACAATGGTGAGAAAAAAATAATATAGAAAAGAACTAAAAGAGTCAACCCAATTCGCTTGAATAAAAAAATGCATGAAATATATAAATGACTGATAATAGAATAGTTTATTACAGAGAATAATTTTTAGATATTCTTCAAATCCTATTTCGCTGTCATTTTTTAAAACTTCGGTAAATTAATATATCATTTGAAACCATTTCAGTGCACAAATTTTTCACTAATATTTGATCTAATATTCAAAACTCTTTTTGAATGCTCTGTTGAAAAGTTAAGTTGATAAATAATAATTTCGAGAATTAATTTGAGTATTTTTTGAGTATGGCAGATGAATAAAGGTGCAAATGAGTTTGTATATCCAATATATTTTCTGGTTTGTATCAATCAATACTTGATTCCTCATAATCATATTTGGTGAAACATTTGAAAACTTTATTCTGCGGAACTGAAGAGAAATTGAAAAATTTTAAATATTTAAGTGACAAACATTTCTAATTTTGAAAAGTGTTTCAATTATGAAAGATATTCATTTACATAAAATTTTGATATATTCACCACATGATAAATTGTTATCTTTGTAAAGCCGAAAAACTTTAACAGATGATAGATAGATGATTGTTTCAGCATGATACTCAGTAGATTGCTTCAGATCGTAGGATGAACATTTTGTGATGAACATTATTCATTATAATTTAATGACTTCACGAATGACAAGACTTTTTGGACATTTTCTTCAAACACTCGAGTTAAAAAACAATCACAATGAAAAAAAATAATATCAACAATACATGTCACATGCCCATCACTTTTTTATTGTCAACAGTTTTCAAGATTATAAATGAGAAATTAAACTTTGATTTTTACTACTTTCATTTCTACTGTCATTTCTGCAGTTCCGTCCTATATGAGCATTTTGAAACTAATAAAATAAAACATCGAAAGTTTAATTTTTCATTTTCAATGATGATCTCTCCTATCATGTAGTGACGACTACATCACTCATTTTAGTTTTCAAGATCATACTCGATTCTATTATTTCGATGCGAACAGTTGAACAAATGATTTAAATACTGTAAAGATCTCTTGCAAAATAGAATCGATGTTCAATAATGTACAGTGTGTAAACGCCAAATGGAAAAAAATTATTATTTCGGTTACGGTACATATTTTAACAAAATCTCGAAACACGTTGAATTTAAATTACAATTTTACAAACTTCAACCGAAAAATGCTACCCCTTCCTTCCCACCCTAGTCGAATGAGAGGTACAACCCTCAATTTTTTAAATAGGAAGTATAGGTTTGCAATATACTGTTTGAAAAGTCTCTTTATTCTCTATTCAAAAATGTTATTGCTTTTGAGTTCATTGAACAATTAGGATAAAATGAATTGAAATCATATGGTTACCGTAGTTCCATAAAAGACACTCAAAACTTATTGCAATACACTCAAAACTTCTTTCATTCAGAGGTATTGATAATAAGAAAGTAGGAATAAACCATAGCAATGTTGTTTTCCGATGACATTTTTAAAAAACTGAATAATTTCCGTGGTAACATTAGTTCAAAACGCCTTGTCAACTTGTTCTGTATGTACAACATTAGTTGTCAGTATTTCAATTGAACTTTGAAGTTCGTTAAATTCAAGTCTGACAAATGGTAAGGTTAACGGAAATGATCAAAGTTTTAATAATGATTGGTTACGGAGATGAAACCCGAACACAACAGGAAGTAGCTCGCATATTTCTTGAGAAATTTCCTAATTTACCGCCCATGTCTCAAGGAACAATTAGCAAAATAGAGAAGCTTGGTCACGTGGGGTAAATGAAAAATGTAGCTGCCCATGCAATAAGTGATGAACTTAAATTAGATGTGATGCTTTAGTTTGAGGAGAATCTACGTACATCGAGTAGACAGACATCCACTATGTTAGCCATACGTCGATAGTAAACATATTAAAAGAAAATAAAATGCATTCCTATATAATGATACCTATTCAGGAGCTTATGAAAGACGGTTTTGATATAAGAACTTATTTTTGTGAGCAAATAATAAACATGTTGGATAAAAAATCAATTGGAAGACGTTATGTTTTCTTATTAGTCAGTGTTCTATGCTTGAAGACTGGCAGTAAACGAATCTGAAGAAATTAACTTTAAATGTTCAAGCCCGAAACAGGGATTGTAGGAAACCATATCATTGTTCCCTGTTTCATTGAGGGCAACTTGAATGGGAATAATTATTTGGCATTACTTCAAAATGATTTCATTTCAAGTTTAGCAAAATCACATCCTGATCCAGGAAACCCTCAAATTCCAGTGAATATGAGATGGTTTCATCAGGATGAAGCACCACTAAATTATCAAGTTAATGTCCGGCAACACATCGATATAACATTTCCCAATCGGTGGATAGGGAGGCGAGGATGGATTGAATGACCAGCGCGATCACCTGATCTTTCATCTTTAGATTTTTTTCTATGGGAATATGTTAAGAACAATGTGTACAAAACCAAACCTTCAGATTTGAATGACTTAAAAGAACGAATAACGCTTGCGATTAGGCCGGTCACTCCTGATATGTTAAATAATGAGATAGGATGTTGCCAAGACGTGGTGGCATTTTTTCGTTGAAGAATGGCAAATTATAATTTATATTTGACGTGTTTCGGAAGTTTTTATAGTTACAGAAATAATGAATGTATTCCATTTGGTTTTTACACGCTGTATTTCAACGCTGTCTGTGTTTCAACAATACCTGTCATCGATTGATTCATACATCTGCAAAATCTACATCAGTAATTCGTTCTTTGGCGATTATGAATTGAAGAGGGTCTTTTTGTGAAATATGCTATACATATTTTATTAGAGTTGATTCATACAAAATATTGGGAATACATGACGTAGATATTCACAACTATATGGGTAGCAAACAATAAACTACTTGATATATTCAATGAATGAAAACAGGCAAAAATATTGCTTACGTAGAACTTTGTCTCCATTGAACAAGTTCTCTAAACGAACAGAACCACCTCCCACATCCACCTTCAAATCAAAAGTGGGAAATCTCAAGTAATCATCTCCATCTTTCTGGTACAATTCCCCAGTTAGCTGAACTGTAGCATGTATATCCGCTGAAAAATAACAATTGTTTGTATTGAAGTTCTCATTATTTATCTAGTTGGGAACGTAGCAAAAATATTAGCTAAAAGTGATATCTCCGAGAAGTCATGATAATTTTAAATTGTGACTTACTTATATTTGTTTCCAAGTTGCCATTTCCTTTGACGGGCATTACCAAAAGTTTACCATCCACAGCATAATGAGCTTCAATGCGTAGTTTGGGAATATCAATATACAATGTGAAGAGATGTGTGTCTAGATTAACACTGTAACATATTCATATTTTTTAGTAATTGGGTAAATAGATGAAATAGAATGATGGTGTTATGGAAAAATATGTTAAATGTGACTACATTCATATATTCGCAGATGATACTCTGATATCAGTAAGTGATGGGAATATCGATAGAGCAGTGATCAAAATAAATCATGTTCTGAAAAATATAGATAGATATTTGAAAATGAATAAATTGAAGTTGAATGTAAGTGAAAGTAAGGCAATGATAATCACTACACTTGATAAATATACATAAATAATTTGTAGTAACATTAACATAGAAATAAACGATGGAAAAATTTAAATTGTAAAGGAATTCAAATATCTAGGATTTATCTTGGATAATCATTTATTATTTAGTAGCCACTTTGAATATATAAAAAAAAAATCTTGAAAAAACTATACTTTCTTTTCTAGAGTGTTCCAAAACTTAAGTTTGAATTCCAGAATAACTGTGTATGAGACTATCATTCATCCCCATTTTGAATATTGCCCTACATTACTATACTGCTTTGATCTGAATAAAATATCCCAACTACAAAAGCTGCAAAATCGAGCAATGAGAATGTCATTGCGATGTAGTAGGTCAACTGCTATATCATTGATGTTGATGATGCTTACTTAAGTATGATCTATATCTATAAAATGATATATGAACTGACTCCGACATACATGGGTGAGTTTATTATAACTGTAAACCAAATTCACACATACAATACTAGAGGCCAGAATCATTTATATATAAACAGGCAGAGTACCTCGTATAGTGTAAAAAGTTTATTTTTTAAACGATTCTTTCAGTACAATAGTTTACCACAATATATCAGAGTCAAGAAGTATACCAGAATTCAAACAAAATTTGATTTTGTATTATAATTAAAAAAAAATATCCACCATTATTCTATACCGTATTTAATCAATCAATCAATCAATGAGCTGTAGTGCATATACAAAATTCTTTCAAACTGATAAAAATCAAACTTATTATTTCCATAGGTGTGATTTTTATGGAATATAAAAGAGTAGATTTTTCACAGAAAGTATGTATATAGTCGTGAGAGTGAGTGTATACCCACAGCACTTAGGCCACATGTGACCCATTGTACATCCTCCCGATGAGAGGAGTTGTCGTCCTAGGTAATCGTCCATTATGTCCTTCCAGGAAGGTGGACAGGTCACTGTGAAACATCTTCTTTATATCGACAAGTGTAGGTACAGCGACATTACTGTCATTGCGCGGCTTTTTCAATCTTCCTGAGGTTCCCCTAATGGAGGTGTTCAAGAGAGGGCACTTTCCTGCAGGGGCAGCCGGTTCCTTGCCTTTATTCAAGCCGGAAATCTTGCATCCGCCGCAGACAGTGCCAGTGCTGTTAGGGCAACTTATAGTTGCTGCCACTCCTACCTCTTTGGCTGTCTTTCTTCTTCTGGCCTCGGCGACGCAAATGCTCCGCCTTTGTATTACATCACTACTGTTCAGCCTCGGGATTGATTTATGTTGTGTATGTTTGTTTGTTTCATATATGTGTGTTTCCACGAGTAGCAAGGGAAGAGTACGTCACTTCTGGTAGAGCCCTGCACCAGAGAAAGGCTGATTAGAATAAGATTTCGCCCACTTCCCTAAGGGTATCGTTCGTAACTGCATGTCACTCCGCGGCCATTCAGCACGATCCTTACACCTTGGCTTGGGTAGCCTGGTCTACGGTGGCATGTTTCGCAAAGGCTTTTGGGAAGTTTTAGTTCCCCTCACCCTACTTATTTCTGCCACTGACCAGGAGTCCGGCGATCCCGGCCATTACACCACCAATGGCTTCCTGGACAGGGCCCCCAATCCCCTGGCCGTTCCCCTATCCGCCACCTAGGGACGCGCTCGATAGAAATCCCAAACCACGGGTTCACAGAAAGTATATCAGGAGTGAAAATTATTCAACATATCCGGATTCAGCACACGAAAACCTTTAAGTTATTTCGAAAAATCCTGGCAAAAATGTGGAATACTTGTGTGAACCCACTTTGAAGTAATGTAAATGAGATTAAGAACTGACACCAAGAACTGGCTAGATGCATTTAAAGATAAAACCACCGGTGTTTTGAGTGCTTGTTTGATTCCTGCCCAGCCCTGTCAATTTGAATCAGTGGTTTGACTTTAAGTTTCCATGCGTACGGAGTACCTGTATGAGATATTCTAAATTCTAATGTATGATGTTCAGATGATAATTCAAGTGTGCTTATAATCGATGGACTGGATGGTATCAAAGACTTTATAGAAACAGTTTCATACTTTATTCCTCTGACAAAATAATCTGTGCAACCCCAGGCTTTAACATCATCAACCATGATTTTCATGCCGGCTGCTTCTTCAGAGAAAAAATCTTTCATAACCAATGGTTCTAAACTGGGAATTTTGTAGTCCGGAACACCTAAAAGAAAATACGTGATTAGCCGTTAGTCTTCAAATATAAAAGAATTGTATTACCATCTACTAGAAATGGACGAATGTCCTCTACAGATGCCAGCAGGCACTGTTCCAAATTGGGATCCTCCTTGTGACATACATGCAAAAAAGAAGCTGAAACAGAGAAATCCTTCTGTAAACAAATGGAATTTTTTTTAATTCCGTGGAATTCAAGAGTCTTCAGTGTTCATTATTCAGCTTTCTCAGTATGGTCTTCAGAAGTGATCATCAGTAGTGATTTCATAAAACTAATGATAAATGAAAGCAAATAATTTCACAATCAGAGAATTGGGCATAAACCGCTTGCCAATTCCACAGGTTCTAGATCCTTCTGGTCGGTAGCTGAAGCTTATGATTAGAACTTTACAAAATCCACAATTCCTTCACCAACATAAGCTGATAGTTCAATTGCAAAAACATCCATTATAAAAGTAAATCTACTAGCTGAACAACTTGCGTTCCTCTCCACAGTCGGTTTTCTGGGGAAGGCATCAACCGCCATTCCCACAAGAATCAACAATGCCGAAAATCACTGTCGCTTTGTTATCAATGATATCAAAAATCATGAAGAAAGCCGTAAACCACCATATACTTAAATATTCGGAAAGCTTTAAAATCTTGAGCATATTTAGAATAAGCAATTGAGGAATATGGAGAGTCAGGAGCTGTTGCGCTTGATATTTCTAAGGCTTATAACCATGAGTGGCATAAGGGTTTGCCGGGAAAACTTCGATGCTATAGCTTGTCGGATCATTATTATGTATGACTCTCTAGATTCCAGGAAGAACATTTCCTGCAAGAGGTCGTCGATGGATATCTCTCGAATACCATCAACGCTGGTGTTCCCCAAAGAGCCATATTGTCTCAAACCCTCCATTTATTGTATATCAGCCACTTATTGGAAAAGAGCAAGAAGCCAATATATATCTTTGCTGATTACATCGTACTTTTCCCGTAATTCCGTTTGGATTTCAGAAGATTTCTAAGAAACATTTAATATTATAAATGTTCTGAAACTGCAATATATCAAATGAAAAACTCATTCATACTTTTATATTTCCCTCTATCTATAGATGTCAGGAAATTTGCAGCTCTGTTCAGTAAGAATTAAGTTAAGAAATAGAAAACTCTAAAGAGATACTTTTTGAAAACAGTAATATTTCCCAACATCCGTATTGAGAATCCAAATTTAGGTTAAAACAAAATTACTATCATTGAAAAAGTGACGAAAGTTGAAAGTTTAGTTCACTACAAGTGTGGAGTGGACTGAATTTTTCATAAATGTAATATTTCACAGTCGTTAATTCAAAAAGGTTTTTTTCAATACTGGAATTATTTTCTGTAATTTCTTCATGAATAGTTTATAATTATCAACGAAAAAATTCAAAAATATCTATCAGCCAACTGTCAACATCTGATATATCCACTTGATGTTTTCAAATTTCGAAACAAATTTCGGTTGAAATAAAATTACTACCATTGACAAAGTGACGAAAGTTACAGGTAAGTTCAATATAAGTGTAAAGTGAAATGACTTTTTCATTAATATAAAATTTCACAGTCGTTTATTCAGAAAATTTTTTTCAACACTGGAATTATTTATTGTAATTTCTCCGTTAATTGTTTATGATTATCAACAAATACATCCAAAGAAATGTATCAGCATACTGTCAACATCTAATATATCCATTTGATATTGAAAACTACAATTTTGCAAATTTATATCGAAGTGTTTTTGTGGTGAGGCCACTGGAAGTTTTGGTCATCCAGAATATTCAGTAGATTAAATAGTACTTTCATGTGAATGTGTTTCTGTATCTAACAATAAATTTGACTGTTATAGAGAGTGAATGAGAAATATCATATGAGGTATAAATATTGTACTCACGAAGTTCTTCCTCCGCAACAATCACATATGCGTTCAAAAACACTGCAACAATAATAGCCCACAGCATTTTTCCATGTGCCATCTATATCGCTATTCTTTACACAGTCCTTTATCAAACCAATAATTTTGTTTAAATAGTCCTGACAAAGATAATTGGTCAATTTATTTCCTGAAAATTGCAGAGCTAACAATTGATGCAATTATGCAACTCTGATATATCATCATTTACGAAGAAAATTAATATTTACGTCTCACCTGTACAACTGTCGATGGAGATTTTATGATGTGAATTTCCTTGTCACAGCAAAAGACTCAATGCCATTTTCAAATGGGCGGGGGGGAAACTTTCAATTAGAGCTTTTTAGCTTCTGGTGCATCATGCTTCTACTCAGCTAAATTGGTGGTTTTTTTATCTACTGGAGAAACACTTTTTTCTCAAATATGCTCAAAAACATTTAAAATCCTAATGGTGATATTAGAAAAAAATGGTGGGGAGATTGAGAAAAAAAATATATCCTTAGTGTATTGACAACAGCCAACCTGATAAACCATCACATTCGAATAACACTCGAACAATTTCCAAAATCATTACACGTGTTTTACTATATATCTCACAATGAAGTGTTATTCGAATATCTGATGGAATTGGCCAATATTTGATGAAAATCCATAACGAATTCAATAACTACTTTGTTATGAGATTTTCTCTGAACAATTTACATAACCAAAACACGTGTTTCACTGTCTTTTGTGTTCATACACGCCTGGGATATCACTGAATTATAAAACAATATGAATCTACGACCTTCTTTCTACCGAATAACCAATAATTATACCTGAGTACAGGTATGAACCATTTAAACATATAAACATTATGAAGCTATTATTTGAGTTTTTTTGAGGTGGTTTGCAGGTTCTTATGCCTGACATTTTGTCTACTACTGCGGTATCATAATGTCTCAAAGGCGATGGTCACACTGTTCGAATTGATGCTAGAGTTATTGTTCTGGTTGTTCCCAAAGCAAAAACTACAGTTCCGGTTCAATATTATTATTGGTGGGCTAGATTTTATTAATGTGCCATTAAATGTTGACATTGCAAGCACATTTCTTCATGCAGATGATTCCTCATTTATAGTGACATCAAGAAATCCCAGTATATTGGAAAAAATAACGAAAGAAACACAAGAAAAATTCAATGCAATTTATTTAAATGCGAATGTGTTGTTTGAACAAAGAAAAAACCAAAAAAATAAATGTGTGCCTATTAGGTTTTCATATAGACAGGTTTCCATATAGAATTGGAAAACACATATCCATTGAAATCAATAAAATGATTTCAATTTAATTTGTGTGTGAATTTTATATTATGTGAAAACACATCATTGGTAAGGTAGATATTACATAAGTTCTTCTGCAAAATTACATTACCTATCACAGAATTTTGAATTACTTTTGAGAAAATTCACTTGAAATATATTCATAGTTTCTTTTCATACATTCATACTTATAATATACTTACTTATATTTAAAATCACATAAGATATGCAGAATTATCCCGTTTCATATTTTACTGTTTCATTAGTGTTTGTAGAAAATCACATAAGTTCTCATGTTATTCTCAACGGTTATATAATTTATAATATAATGTCTTCGTTACAACCACTGTATTTTCACATGACATTACGTTGGTTATTTGTGGCCAACGCAATGTTATGTGAATTTACACAAAGAATTTCAACAGTGTAGAGATTCTCACTGTCCTATGTTTATACATACTCGAAGCTATATACATACACATACGTACATAAAAAGAAAGATAAATACACTACTGGGACATTGATACATGAATACAATAGGTACTGAAAGCAAGGATATCATTGGAACAGTTGATATGAATTTGGTGAAAACTGAAAAACAGTTCGAAGCATTGTACGGCAAAATATATAATACTCTTCCACAAAAATAGAAAAACCGATCAATTGAAAAATTCGAATTTGAGGTGAAACCAAGCATTCTTCCAAATGAATGATGTTTTCGGTTTAGTTGGATAATTTAATGATTTAATGAAATCGCACCGTTGTAGTTAGTTTCTTAAATGTGAATTTGAAATATGACGTGTCTAAACATACTTTGTTTATTATCTCTTCAACTATTTCATCATGAAGAACAATAATTTTTTTCTTTCGTGTAATTCAATGTTTATATGAAAGTAGCTGTTTCAGGAGGACTTTCTTTCAGTTTGTGTCTGAAAGTTACTTCTTTGCATGATC
>WOGP01008471.1:0-11196 GCA_015342065.1 Leptinotarsa undecemlineata
TATTAGAAGAACGGCAAAAGTTATGGTTCCAACATGACGGATGTCCTGCCCATTCTACTAGAAATGTTTCTCAGTGGCTGAATAGGACATTTCGTAATAAATGGTTAGGACGAAATACCGATCCTCGATGGCTTCCTTGTTCTCCAGACCTTACACCTCTAGATTATTTCTTATGGGGATACTTGAAACAAACAGTCTACAGAGATCGCCCTTTCAATAATGTTAATGAACTTGAAACTTCAATACGAGTTCATTGCAGAAATATTCCTGCTAATGTGTTGCGATCTACGTTAAACGAATTTTATAAGCGAACAATTAGATGCATAAAAAGAGAAGGTGGACATACAGAGACGCTTCGATAATTTTCATTGTTAGCACGTGTTAAGTTGTTAAGTTACCTACTGTATTTTTCTGTACTATGGCTTATTGGTTCTTTTTTGTTCATGGCTATCCGCGATAGATTTTGACAGTTTATTCATATGAACACAATACTTAGTAAAGTATTTGCCGCGTTAAAAAGAGTATGTGTTTTATTCTATAGTTCTCTTGAATTTCGGTGCAACAAACATGAAGTTGACGGTCACTAAAAAAAATACAAATCCAAGTGAATTTCACGAATAAACTTTAATTTGATAAAAAATACTCTCAACTGATTTGATTGTGGCTACTTCAAATACATACTATATAAAAATGATAAAAATATGTATCATACGGGGTAATTCAAAATTTTCCAAAAGAAAAAAAATTTAATAGCAGCATATGATTCTGTATCTGAATATAACTTTTGATTCTAAGTAACTTTTTTCCCCAACATATTTCTATATTTTTCGAAATAAGGGTACTTTACTCTTGAATGAAGAGGACCTAATGATATTTCTTCAAACCCTTTCAATATATGTACCACCCACTCATTCATGAATAAACTAGTTCATCTAGAAATTTTCCAGTTCATTACACTCAATTATTCCGAAATGAAAACTCACTAATAGCGTAAATGAAGTCCCTAATCCGTCGCGGTACACTTTATTACAACAAATCGACACATTCCCAAAGAACTGGATAATGAGCTAATAAAGTATATTAAACAAACCCACATTAAAGCGTGTTTAATCTAATGGAAGAGGGACCTTCGCGAATCCGTGTCGAATGATAACAACGCTTTGATTGCTCCGGGGGTATCTTCCACGTACTAAATTCACTTCAAAATGTTGTCACGATAAGACTTTATAAATATCCTCGTTAACTTGATTCTCCCAAGCAAATGAATATCTGAGTATACTGTTTGGAGGGTATCTTTAGAAAGCTAATGGTTCACCTGAGTGAAAAAAACGAAAAAACAGCTCTTTAATTGGCTTCATTACTGAAATGTTCAGTTTTATGCGAAGTCGCCAGAATGGAACTGAAAATAATGGTAAAAAGAAATACAGATCATTGGTTTCGTTAATGAGTAGTTGCAGAAATACATTAGTTTGGCCTTCAAGTAGGTATATAAAATGCCCGTGAAAAATATTTCTGCTCAGTAAGAGGGCTTAACTCATTGGGAAATATCGGTTTCGTTCTAATGATTGGAAAAATCCACTGGAAACGCTTCAAAAACAACTTAAAGCTATTTCCACAAATTTAGTTTAGATGCCATTTTTCATTTGAAATTTATGACACATTATGAGCTTTTTTTTTCTTGAGGAAGAATTCTTCGTGTAGGTTTTCAACACTGTCTCAATGCTATCATAATGATAGTCCTTTTTCTTTGTTTCATTGTGTTTTCAGTATCCACTACAGTCTCCTCTCCCGAAACCATCTATTCTGTTTTAATATATGAACCTGTTTCTGCTTGAAATTGTTTCAATATATTCCACTATATTATGTTGTTCTTGTCTTTATGTCTTCCCACTGTTATCAACTATTACTCATCATATACCAATCTTTGATGAATATCTTATTAACTACTAGGTCACCCTGCGAACTTCGTTCCGCCTTAGAGGCAATAAAAAAGCACATTTTCATTTTAATAATTGAATTATTTTATGACACAAGTATTTCAATTATTCTTCATTAGGTTGCACTCTTCAGTTAAGTACCTTGTGATACACGGCATTTTTTGTTTCATAATCAGGCGCAAGTATAAACAACGGAGATGGTGTTTCGACCCGTAAACATGCCACATATAACTTATCATGTGAAAAACATTGATTTTCCAGATTCAGACCACAAACTTTCAAGGATTGGCCTCATGATTTTTTAATGGTCATGGCAAATGCAAAACGAATTGGAAATTGAAGTATTTTAAACTCAAACGGCATATCGGTTGGGATCATCGGGATCGTGATCATGAGTATCGTCGCGTAAATCACATTGTTCATCAATTCACTCACCAATTTAAAAATTCAATTGGATGGTTCGTGACTTCATCTTCATCTGTTACATAGTCAACTGTGTCAATTCTAACAATGTGACTGCTATTCCAGAAGAAGCAACTGCAAGTACAATGTTGAATATCGTACGAACTGTAGCTAAAACTAATGACATCGAGGATGTCTTACCAGTTTCACCAGGGGCATGCAGGAAATATAAACCACCATTTCCATCATCAATTGCCTTCATTAACCGTTGACAAATTTACGTTGAGATGTCATTCACCTTTTTTTGTTATTCCATGTCAGATACGTTTTTGCTATACTACGTTTCATAGTGAGTTCTTGGTGACTTCACAGAAACGCGGTCGAACGGAATAAATCTATCCTATGTCCTTCTCCTTGTTCTAAGCTACATACCCACAAATTTTCAGCCAAATCGGTTTATCCGTTCTTGAGTTATAAATAGTATAACTAACACCACTTTCTTTTATATATATATAGATAGTGGCTTTGGCCAGAGATAGAACATCTGATTCTGACATTCGAATATTCTTGAGAAATGTAGCTCAGAGGCCAGACATTTGTTTACTGGTCTCAACTACATTGTGTAACTGATATATTTTCTGAAAGTGTACTTCTTTCAAAATTTTCAAAGTATTTCATTCAAAATGAACTTCTTTCGAATACGGCCAAAACTAATCGAAAAGTTTTTAGAACAGTTGATACTTCCATTATTATTGTAGAGTATGTGAACATGGGCCCTGAAAATTTGAATTTTTCATCATGTACAAAAATTTTAGGGTTCTATCTAGATGACAAATTAAACTTTAACGTACATATCGAGCATCTTGCGAAGAAACTGGCTATCAAATGTTATGCAATTAGAATTTTGAGATGTCACTTGAATACTGCTGCACTAAAAACAGCAGACTATGCAACCGTATATCCTTTCCTCAAATACGGAGTTAAGTTCTGGGGTGGAAGCACTAACTCGGAACGCATTTTCATTATGCAAAAACGTATAATAAAGAATATGGTTAACATGAACTTAACAGACTACTATCGTGGAATTTTTAAAAGTAATACATTACTTAGTTTATATGGTATATATGTTTATGTTCGTGTTATTTTCGTTTATGACAGCAAAAAAATGCATTATCCATAAAAACATTCACGAGAACTAAACTAGGAACAATTCGAACCTAGCTCTTCTTAAACATAGACTAAGAAATACAGAAAGAGGTCCACGCTACATGGCCATCAATTTATACAATCATATACCACTGACAATCAGAGAAGAAGGCATACTTCCACATTCTTTCGAAATTCTAGTATTCGATTTGTTGTGTAACATGGAACCGTTTCCGATGCAAGAATTTTTAATGGTAAAAAATCTGTTTAAATCTGTTTTTCCGTTAATCAGCTGCGGCCCCCATACGAACGACAACCCTCAGAAGTTGAGAAACTTGTGCGAGCTAAGGACTAACGAGGTCTTACCTTACAACGTGTGATTCCTAACACGGTAACTTAATGACCATTGCAGAAAACAGAAGAAGGAAAGATATTGGTATTAGCTATCAAAATTTTTCAATCCTAACAAATATAGACATGATATATGCGTGAGTATATTTTCATTTTCATTATATTTTGATATCTATATCATTTAGACAAATGAGTTTATATCTGTGATACTTATCTTATTTTCTTTTTTTTTTCAATATTGAG
The DNA here is from genome assembly GCA_015342065.1 of Leptinotarsa undecemlineata. Classification (NCBI taxonomy): domain Eukaryota; kingdom Metazoa; phylum Arthropoda; class Insecta; order Coleoptera; family Chrysomelidae; genus Leptinotarsa; species Leptinotarsa undecemlineata. Next base: position 4,080 of record WOGP01008471.1, read on the forward strand.
TTATACTGAAATGTACTCCCGGGAATTTATAAACTTGTGATAATCTTTTTTTATCTTTTGTTGTATTTTAGTTAGCATATACTTACATACTATTAGGATATACAACTTCGTCCCATATCTATGTATCTGTATCCGAAAAACACTGCATTGTTAGATTTTTTCAATGAAGTGTCACTTGAATTTATTACGGATTTCCATCTCATATCGGCCACTTTCATAAAATATCTGGTTTTTCTTTTCATTCCATCGGTAGAAGAAGCTTCATTCATGTTCCTTTTTCGAGCATAAAGCACAAACACTACAGGAAAATCCTTGAGGCGCTCTCAGAGCGGTGCCTGTGCGAAAATACCGATTAACATTGGATTTGAATCGCCAGAGATCAACTACATTTGGAAAAACAATCTCAGAAAGTTTATTCCACATAAACACAGTTCTCCAAATGGGAGAGTTCGTGAACAGTGAAGTTCAAAACGATGAGCAGCCACAGTCCATCGCGTATTTATGATATGTTCCGCTCTTGGTGGAATCAAATGAACGTATTTGTAGAAGAGAGACAAATATCCAACCTTTCTTCGATGTTCCAGGCTATCAAGATTGCATGTGACGTTCGCGTCTCCAATCACGTGGATGGCTCTTTTCTGGATGAAATCCAGCAGCTTCAGGGCATGTTTAGGTGTTCATAAAGGCTCAAAAGTTGCTGAGGTGTGTACAGTTTCCTGGTTCGGAACAGTGTTCCAAACTTTTGAGAAGCAGGCTTGGCGATTCCAGCATCATGATTGTACCAAGATTTATTGGTGTCCATTTTAACCCTCAACAAACTCATCGAAGCAGAAAGAAGAATTTTCTGACCTGATATTATTATTTCCGGTTCGGAGACATATATCTTCGTGGAGAAAACCGATTACTGCGTTTATGAGGCATGGAATGGAACCTGGTTACTTTCACCCCAATTCGAAATCACTTCTAGATCCTCATTAAGATATGCAACCTTCTGCTGCCGGTAAAAATTGAATTTTTGTTCTTTTTCCAAAAAGATGTTGATATACAATAAACAGAGGTTAAATGATCCAATTCCTGTGCGGTTTGGGATAGATATAAGATTCTATTATTGTTTATGCTTTCTTTTTTCGAATGGAATTATATTGGTGTTTATGGATTTCTATTGCCTTCCTATGTGATCTTGGATATTCCGGTACCTATGTATCATTGGACGAGAATAATGTGTGTGCCTTTTTGTGATTCCATCGTAGATACAAGGGACCGGCTTCATTTCTGGGATTGATAAAGGTTACGAATATAAACTATATCAGATAGTTTTAGTTGAGCTGTTTCATAAAAAAACACGAAAAACCAACGATTACCATTATCATGTTCTTTTTGACTTTTCTAAGAATTGAAACGAATTTGACTTCATGTAAGTTACAAATACAGGCAATGAGTTTGAAAATGGTTGACAATGTTTCGTGGTGTATTTCATCAGTTCGGACTCCCATTGTCTAATATAATATAAAGTGGTTTGAAATCCCTGAAAAGAATTATGAAAATTAACCGAAAATAACAATTTTATTATTTAACAAAAAAAACAGAAATCACAAAAAATAACTTACAAGGAACAACCGGAAAAACAAAAAATTCAAATAACAATAAAAGTTGTAAGTTAAAAAATATTATTAAAAAAAATGAATAAGAAAAATTAAAATATTTCAAACCAAGTTACGTCACGACGTTTCGATTGTTAGTATCCACAATCCAGTCATCACCCGAAGACGATTGTGACTGACAGAATTTTTAAGAGAACTTCTTCTAAGAAAAAATCTGAAAATCTTCGTCAACGACACTGAACATTAGAGCTGAACAAAATAGGGCTTCAGCACGGAGATCTCAGCTGCAGAAAATTCATCGACTGAACATATCATTCTTTATAGAGAATTACAAGCCACAAGCATTTCATAGACGAAAAATGAACTACGAGAATATATAATCATTTAGCCTAATAAGTATACAAACTGTTTCAAAAAACTGAGAGAGACTGAGACTGATAATTAAATCAAAAGACTCTTTGAGATCAGCGCGACCAAGACGCAAAAATGACTATTTGTCAGAGAAATTAATAAGCTTGTGCTTGCTCAAGAATTATTTATTCTGTGTTTCTATATTATTTCAGTCATCATTATCCATGCTTCATCTGTACTTTCAAATGGGATGGGACTGTTGAGAGTATAGATAAAACAGCAAAGTTTCGTACACATCAACGGAACTCATATCAAAAAACGCACTTTCAAAATTCTCGACTAGGTACGTACAAAATACAAAATTGATCAAATGAGTGGCTTTGATCAAGAATCACATACGAAAAATTAAATTTTAAACTCTGGATCCACTTCTATTCTGGTTTTTGCTGTGATCGATAATAACATAGGTTTTCAATTTTGCAAAATTTGGGTGGTAATGAAGTTTTCGTTGTCAAATCCGTCCAATCAGCAATGGAGTTTTGCTGAACATTAAAGTTTTTATACTGTTTAAAAATATTTTTCCCGGATTTACTTCTAATATGTATGGAGGATGTATAGATACTGGTGAAGAAAGAGAACCTTGAACTATGAAGAGCAGATGAAACTAATTATGACCGACAGATACAACACGCAATATACGCGACAGTGCTTTTTTGACCCGGCAAAAGCGTCATTAGGGATACTAGCGATGGATATTCGTTCTCTGATTTTCAGTAGAGGGCCACAAGTGGATAACCTTCTTTGGTTTTTGAGACGTCTGTATATATGGATATTGGGAAATATTTTCCAATTGAGTTTTAATTTTTTTTTTCAACACGAAGGAAACCTTAAGATGAGATGAAGTTTCTCGAAAGTCTGAACTTATCAACTCAACTCACAGCTAGGTGACGCAAACACGATCAATTTCGTAAATAAATTTAAATTCTCGATACACTCGTAAAATATACTCCTGATTCTCGTCGATTCTCATTTAACTTCACAGACACTATAAAAAATATGAAAAAGTCAACTCGTCATGTTTGATTTCTACTTGTTTACCGCCACCGACGCAGTGGATTGAAAATTACACCCTTGTGCTCCCTGATTTGTTACTTCCAATGAACAAACAGAGCTTCCAAAGTTGGTTCGTATTCGAATTCGTATGGAAATGAATTGGATGTTTTCGAATACTTTAAAATTTTGACAGAAATTGAGCTGGCTTGATTTTCGAATAACGTTGCAGTCGAATGTACTAGTGAACGATAGAAGTGAATTTTGATGGAAAATCGATGGGCTTTATAACTACGAACAAAATGGTTCAGAGCCTACAATATAATTTATTCTGCACAAAATTAGGAAATAGGAAGGTTCTTTATCCTACAGACGAATAACAAAATTTTCTCCTTCAAAATTACATCAATAATAATATGAACATATCCGAAAATCAATTATGATTTTTTTTATTTTGAGGACAAAACACAAGTAATACAGAAAAATCTTTGAGGTGCTCTGAGATCGCTGGCTGTGCGAAATTATCATCAAATATTGGATTTGAATCACTGGAGATTGAATCTATTTGGGAAAACATTCCCAAGAAAATTTTGTCCACATAAACGCAGTTCTCCAAACGGAGGAGCTCTCAAACAGTGAAGTTCGAGGTGTACTGAGTTGAAATTCAATACAATGAGCAGCCACAGTCCGTCGCGTATTTCTAATATATACCAGTCTAGGTGAAGTCAAATATGCCAAATTATTTCAACACTTTCTGTGAAAGTATCTACAGAAGATAGATAATCCTCAACCTTCCTTCTGAGTTCAGGACTATCAAGGTTACAAGATCCTCATTAAGATATGCAACTTCCTGCTGCCGGTGAAGATGTGCATCCAAATGAAATAAGTATGCCGTAGTCAGAAAAGCAATATTTGAATTCTTCATCTTTTCCAATAAGTCAGTATAAGTCAGTAAAGAAGTGGTTGAAGAAAATTTTAATCCTTGGAGAACACCAGTATTGATGGTGACATTATTCAAGATATATCCATCAACGGATACTTGCAGGAAAAGTTTTTTCAGGAAACTGGAGAGCCATACAAAAATATGATCCGACAAGCCATAGCATCAAAATTTGTTCAGCAAACCCTCATGCCACACAAGGTAAAACGTCTTAGAAATATCAAGCGCATCATGTTTGCGAGTATTGTCGCTTCTTAGTTTCAAACCGGTTTTGATCTGAAAGAAGACAACTCCTGAGATCGGTTTCAAGTAATGCTTCCACATGTTTTCATCTGTAAATCATAAAAAAACTCAATGGCGAAGAAATAGTTCGGAGTTCATCATAGCGTACTTTTTAATGTTAATGAAGTGAAGTTTCAGATAAAGAAAACTTCATGAAATTATGCATGAATTTTGTAATTCGAAAAGAGATGAATGTTGAAACTTTTAATAAGCCGTCACAGGAAAATTATTCCGACTTGAATCGAAATTATGTGCAGAAGTTGAATTTCATTAAGTATTCATATAGTTTGGTATATTCAAGAATATGGATGTTATGGAATCGGTTTGGGTGACAGGAACATTCAAATGAATATTCATAATGTTTATAATGAAAACGAAGACTTCAGAACAGTATTTTGGTCCTATTATGTTATATCGATCAGTTGATGGGTGAATGATATAGGAGAGCTTGAAATTCAATTTTTCAGTTATTCCTTGAATTATTGAATAGAACTGGACGCTACTTGATGAAAATCCATATGAAAAAACTAATCAATACAGTTTATTGTATGCTTTTCACTATAAAGGGTTTAACAAAAATCACGACAAGTGTTTCGCTTTACAATAGCTTCCTCGAGTTTATGCTTGCGAGTTGATTGTTTTCAGTTCACTGGGAACTGCATTGTATACTCTAGGTTTGAGGAAATATGATGAACGTTGGGATATTGTTTTAGTGACGAAGGTCACTGCTAGGTGGTTACCTCTTTTCCTAGTATTATATATGCACAGTAAAGAATATTTTTTTCAAAGAAGATCATAGGTTGCTGTGAAATGTTTATCTCCATTGAAGAAACTATTACTTTATGCCAACAGCGCCATGTTTCACAACAGAATCACACTTTTTTAATGAAGAACTCAAATTTCTTGGCCTTTCAACGACACCATTCGTTTGATTATATTATTGCAAAGATGAACTATTTTGAATCAAGAAAATATAGTATCATCTCAAAATCTACCACCTATTTAAAGAGAAAAATAAACTGTTTCAAATGGAGAGCAATATTAACTTGATCTGAAAACATAATGTTTGTTTGAATTAAAAACTGTATCCTTCCAAATAGCTCAAAGCGTTAATAAAAAAAATTTTGTGAATCATATACAAAACTATATTATGATCGACTGAAGATAATTGGAATTTTGCATAGAATGAATAGGATTTCCTTCAAAGAAGTATTTCATTCATTTCAGTTTGAAAAAAACTGTTCTATTTGAACATATATATTATTGAAAAAAAATTTAATTTAGTATTATGATAAACTAATAATGTACAACAGTGTTCGCGTACGCGACAGTATGTATTGGAAAGTGACGTTGGTGTGTTGAGATTTAAAGGAGGAAGTTTAGTATTATGAGAAACTAATAATGTAGAACAGTGATCGCGTACGCGACAGTATGTGTTGGAAAGTGACGTTGGTGTGTTGAGATTTTAAGGAGGAAGTTTAGTATTATGAGAAACTAATAATGTAGAACAGTGTTCGCAGTATGTGTTGGAAAGTGACGTTGGTGTTTTGAGATTTCAAGGAGGAAGTGTTTTATGTGTCTGTAGGTAGTGCAACTCTTTTCCGAATTTTGTATCTACCATAATAGAACAGATTTTACCAGACTGGTGTCTTACACACTTGGAAGATATGTTCATGGGTAAATATTATTGTTATATAAAATTGAGGTGTTTGGGTTACTTAAGAAAAAAACTCCGTTATATTAGCAGCAACTCTGAATTTTGCCCTCATTATATCAATGCTTCGTAATTTTTCACACATACATTATTACATTTGCAAGCTCTGCGAGTGTATATTAATTTGAACTGAAAAAACCTCCACGTTAATTTTATGTTGTTTTGTTATGTATGCGCCTTTTCTCCAAATAAAATTTCATTTTCCCTTAGACCAAATTCATGTTTTATTGAACGAGAGATGAACTTATAGTTTCGACAATAAATTATATTACAAATAATACCAAAATAGGCACCAGAAGGTCTAAAAAGAACGTACATATGACAGTTATTTTCTGATTTCAACATGTAAATGTTTGTTAAATTCCAAAATATCTTTGCTTCCTGTAATTACTTCAAAAATGTTTTTATGATATTCATTGAGAAAAAATTGAATAAACCGTACTCAGCTTGAAATTAATTAATATATTCCCTTTAGGAATGTAAGAAATAGGTAAAAATATTACAAAACTCACTAGAGGAGAAATCAGAATTTTCCAAAACGTGAAAAGAGTGAATGTTTTTATACTTTCATAGTTTTACCTTTCGAGATATTTGAAATAGTCGCTAGCGATGATGTGCTGATTTCTTGCTACATTCCAGAATCCAAGTGATGTTCCGGCAATTGTGGATAAACAAAAGCAGAATGCAGAACTTGATAAATAATAGTAATTTTTTAATGCTATTCACCAGCATGGCATCTAATTTTAAAAACTTCATTCGTGTAATATTACTAATAAATTAATTCATTTCAGTGTCCGAGTTGTAATGTTGTTCATAGGCTTCGATTTTATTTTATTTGTTAATTTTAAATTTGTCAAGAATATGTCACTTTTTTATATATCTTTTCAGAATAAATATTTATTTCTGTTATTAATATAACTGTATGATCTCTGAATCGTGTGGGGTTGGAATATGACACTCAAGAAAAGATTAGCAAAAAAAATTTAGTTCTCTATTACCTTTTTTTTTCAAATGCTTTTTCAGGATGAAATTGATGATGATTTGCGGTTGCTTCAAATAAACCAATCATAATATATAATGTATTATTTAATTTTTTCTCTTACTATTCATAGCTGTTCATATTACAGATGAGATACTTTGGATTCAAGTAACTAAAGACATCCATATGAGAGGGACAGT
>WOGP01008473.1:0-11195 GCA_015342065.1 Leptinotarsa undecemlineata
AAAATGTCCATATAGGACGAAACTGCAGTAACATTAGTTACAATTAAAAGTGGTATAAAACATAGAAATTTTCATTTCTCTTTTCATTAGTCTTCTTATCTTTTCTTTTTATAAATCTATTGTGCTTTTTTGGAGTTTCAACCTTATGATACTGTTTCAAGTTATTTTTCATAGTGGTGAACTGAAAGTAATTTTAAATTTCTCAAAGTAGTCAATGATAAACATTCGTAGAGCAGTTTTGAATAATTTAAAAGTATTGGTCTACTACAAAATAAATATATGGAAATCACGTCCATTTAATCAAAACTAGGACCCCTAGCACCACCCTTACAAAATTAGTATATCATGCATTGATTCCTTCAACAGAAAAACATCGTGTCATGAAGACAACTCTTTCATACGCCATCAAAGGATGTCTTGTATCGGCGAATGACTTGCGCTGGGGTGCCATTCATAACAGTACCGATAATGGATGAATGGGTGCATATATTACTGTTGTATGATGTAGGTCAGAGAAGAGCGAAATCCCTATACACCAGGAAAATACCGAAGGGGGATCATCAAGGGTGCTACGAGAGAATGATAGACTTGTTGTTTAGACGTGAGGATCGATAATATAGCAACAGGAGAGAAGTTATATGTACAGGGTGAGTTTGAAAACCGATTAGTAACGGCACCCTCATGAAGATTGCTCATACAAAAAATTCTTGGATAGATAATCATTTTATGGATATTCTGTAGTATTTCCAAACTGATTTGGGAGTGCCATAAAGAATTAAAAAAAGTTGGAAGATTGGAATCAATTGACTCTATACCGACTGCCAGGACACTTAAAAATCACAGCCAATAAAAACGCTAACTAGTATGCTAGACATGAGTCATCAACCCAATATATTGACCCTAAGCTAGCTTTGAGGGCACACAACCAAAATGGAAAATGGATACTGTCCAGTTAGAAATGACCTGTACAAAAAAAGGTGAAATGAAAATCTTACCTACGTTATGATATACCTTAGCTCGTTATGTATATACCATGTTATTGTGAGACACTAGATCATAGGTGGGGGGTATATCGTTCATGGACAAATGAAAAGACTTGAACAAACAAAAGGTTGAAACGGAAACATTAGCTGAAGACAATGCAACGAATGGACAGCTCATTTGGTATCATGTTATTGTGAGACACTATATCTGCGGTGAGAGGTACACAATTTATTAACAAATGAAAAGACCTTAACAAAAAGAAAAGGGAAAAAATGGAAACCTTAGCTGCAGACAATGCAACAAAAGAACAACTCGTTATTTATCATGTTATTATAAGGCACTAGATCAGAGGTGAGAGGCACACAATTTATGGACAAATGAAAGTAAATATGTATGTATGTTTGAAAAATCCAGAAAAATATGACAAATACTACAAATGAAATAGACAAACTAGTACAGAACAAGATAGTTGTTATGAGTGCCATGAGAAGGTGAGAGAAAAAGGTCACTGTTTTTCAAAAACTTGGCAGAAATGGATGAGTCATACGGTGTCGAGAAGTAGTCTATTGGGTCTGACTCGGATATTTTCAAATCCCTCGAAATATATTCTCCTGAATATGAAACCTGTTTAAAAAAATCTGTCTTTGCGTTAACCAGCGGTCACACCCCTACGCACGACAACCCTCAGAAGTCGAAATTTGTCCGAGATAAGGATTAACAAGGACTTACCTTTTAACGTGCGATTCCTAACACGGATGAATAATATAGTATATACTCACATTTGAAAATAGTTTATATTCTGGTTCTGATTATCTTGGATTTCCAGTATTATTTATTAGACAAACATTCCTTTTCTCAAGAAAAACGCATATTTTGTGTTTTTACCGTCATATTCTTTGGATGATTATAAATTGGAATTCTTCATTATGAATGTAAGTACTTAAACATCATTCAATCCATCCGAAAACTAATATCGACCTCGTATAAAGTTTTTTTCCTACAAATTTAACAGAAATGAGTTTCAGTCCTTCAAGTTCATGTACCAAACATATGAAATGAGCGTACAGAATTGAATAGTGTTGATTTACAAAGTATTTAAAAAATGTATGAGAATCAAATCAAATTATGTTTTTCAGTTTTTTTACAATCATCACAAACTTCATTTTCAAAAATATTACGACATTTTTTGGTATCACAGAAGCATATTAGTAATGAATAATATAGTGAAAGAGAAACATGTAATATGTTTGAAAATAAAGTTTGTGAAGATCAAATCATTAGGTGTAGTTTGTGAAATTATTATGGATCTTCATCAAGTACCTAATGGCCGAGTCAATCAGAAAAATCAAAACAAGGTGATTACACCATACAGTGAATGACAAATTATTTGAATATCATTTGTTCCCCACCATAAATTGACGAAAGCAGCAAACGGCCCTCTGATTATGCCCATCAAGTTATACAACAAACTACCTATCTCTCTTAAACAGCTATCAAACCTGCATTCCTTCAAATGTTATAAGACAATACATTTTATTCCTTCAGAGAATACTTCCAGGCTGATTTGGAAATATTAATAACTTGATTGCAACAGTTTAGACTGTACTATTTTAAATTGTCATATTTTCAGTTTAATGTTTTTTCATACTTCTATTTGATATTTTCATATCTTTGCCGAATATCATAACTATATTTAGGTAAATGAACTTTTACTAGTTCGATCAATACAGTGCGGTACACCAGGGTTATAAGTTTGGAAAATAGAATATTTTCAGAAATTATAATTTTTGATAACTTGGCTTTTGACATTATTTTCGGTAAACATGATGACAATTTTGATGATGTTTCTGGGGACTACCAATTAAATAAAAAGCTTTTTTAGACGATGGAGAGTTTGAATCTTGACGAAATATACGTCATTACTGATAATAATATATAAAAATTTCCTCTCTTTCAAATTCACGACAAATTGTTCTCACTTTTATGTGGAAGTTTACCTTTGATTTCAATCTGAAAAAAATGAATTTCCACTAACCTTACTTTGGTTACGAATTATATTTCCTTCATTTTATAAACACATTATTTCATGCTACTTACAAGTAGATTCATTTTCTAAAATTCCTTCTGATTTCTCAACACGATCAAAACTGTAAAACCCATCAGAAAAAAATCTTGAAAGAAAAGATCATTGGAAATATAACAAAGTCGAGACTGCCTGGTCTTCGTAAATCAAGAAAAGTTCAGAATAATGTGCATCTGGCATGCAAACAGCTCACTGCATGCGAGATTCACCGACGAAATAAACTCACTTCGACAGTTTCACTACGCGGTCTCTGATTTGGTTATGCACATGCACCAACAGCGGTTGGAAGACAAATTGTTACCCCGGAAGATTTATTAAGACTTCAGGCACTTTCGATTTTGTTCTCCTGCTTTGGAATGAGAAACCTGTAATGGAAAATTTTTGAATTTGTAAACTTTTACAATGAACAAAATTATTGATTTTACCTCATATTAAACAGGTTGAGAAGAATATATTTTGATGAGCAGAGACGGTGAAGGTGTTATAAAAATGATTTATATCATTCGAATGTTATTTTTTCATGGAAACACTCATATGAATGAAACATAGTTTTCATCTTTCTACTACTCCATCTTGATACAAAGAAATGTAGGAATCTTTCAGAAAAGGAAGAAAATAATCGATTTTTAAAGAAGTATCTCTATACATAGATGCAAAGAAGTGACTTTCAGACACAAACTGGAAAAAAATTCCTCCTGAAACATCCACCTTAATAAAAACACGAAAGAAAAATTTTTCGGAAAACATATTTTTATATGAACACTAGATTATACCAAAAAATAATTTTTTCTACTCAGTTTGTATTTCAAGTAAGACACAATTCCTTCATGAATTAAGATTTTTATGTCACGAAATGAGTTTGATCTACATATGTCATCGATGACATCGTAATCGCATTCATTCACGTATTTGATTGAATGCCAACCATAAGAACTCTTATTTTAATTTAAATAACAGTAATATCTAAAAAATCTTCATACAACTTCACCAATTCATACAACAGAAATAATCAAACAGTATCTTCGATTCTGTCTTTTATTGGTTCAGACTTCCAAATTTGGAATGAATAGCTGAATCACAATTATACTAGGTGAATCAAATATAAACGAGACATTTTTTTGTAATTTATTTTAAACGCCAAAAAAAATATAGTTTATTTTTCTATATATTCTCCTAATATGGAAACACATTTTTTGTAGCCGAAACGCAGCTTTCCAATTTATTTCACGTAGAAAGATCCAGGTCGTGTCTGCAGCCAATTGCGCACGTAAGGTTCAATCACAGCATCACTATCGAATCTTTGGCCTCCCAAAGCTTCCTTGAGAAGGTCAAACACATGAAAGTCACAGGGTGACAGGTCTTGACTGTAAGGAGGGTGATCCGATGTTTCCCTGCCCAGTACCTTCAATTTTTTCCTAGTCTAGGCTGCTGTATGGGGGCTAGCATTGTCATGGAGAAAAACTACTTCCCTTATCGATAGGTCTAGTCTTTTGCGGCGATGTGCAAGTCGAACCTCACTCAAAACGTCACAGTAGTAGGCCACAATAATTGTCCTGCACTCGTGCAAAAAATCAAGAATACAGCAATCCGCGCTGGTCAAAAAAAGGTAGGCAAAACCTTGACAGCCGACAGGCGTGACTTAGTTTCAACCGGTCTAGGTTCTCCTTGTTTTTCCACTCCATAATCGCTTGTTTAGATTGTGGGGTGTAGTGGTGCACCCATGTTTCATCACAGGTGATAATTTGAGTGAGAAATTGGTCCTCTTCTTTCGCAAAATCGTGCAAGAAGACGCTCATACACCTGAATACGATGCAATTTCTGGTCAGCTATGTGGAGGCGAGGAACCCACCTGGCGCACACCTTACGGTACCCTAGCTCCTCTATGAGTATGGAGTGGGTGCTCCCATAACGTATCCCAACTTCACTCGCAATTTCAGAAGTGGTGGCTTCAATGAGCAGTCGAACATAGCTGATGTTGTTCGCTGTAATGCTGGTGCGAGGTCTGCGGTCATGGGTTTCATTTTCAACCCGATTACGACCCTCCACGAACTGTTTATGCCATGCAACACGCTCGCTCATGACAGTGTCTCTTCTACGAACTGGGCAGTCGATCTCTTCGCAATTGACGGATCTACCTCTTGCTCCGACATTGTCACGGTGGACACTGAGAGGGCGTATCAATATGGAAATGACTACAAAGTGAAAAAATAAAATGAAAATGAGCAAAAATCAAAAATAAATTATAAGTTGAAAATTTTAAGAAGTTCAAACCAAGTTACTTCACGACGTTTTGATTGTTAGTATCCACAATCGTCTTCGGGTGATGACTAGAATATTTCCCCGAAAAACAAATATTCCTAGGTCATTCAAGCACTTTTATGCATCCCCGTTTTCTCTCTCCGCTTCACTGGTTTAGCGAGAGTTGACCATTTGGCGGGAGTTGACCAATTCCCACTTGAATACAGGATTCCATATGTATCTTCACGTTGTCTTGGCTAACTACGTCGTTGGACAACATATAGTTTGCTTTTTTGAATTTCTGCTTGAACCAGTGTTATTCTCTGTGAATTTATCATCTCACCTGGGGACCACTCTATTTCATGAGCCTAAACATGCTCTGCTATTTCCGATTTGTTGTTTTTTTTCGCTATGTGTCTTTCTTGTGCTCGGCAATGCCGAGCTCACAGCGTAATCATTAAATACAAATTTCAGAATCTTGATATCATTCAAGTAACTTATCAGTAAGGCACCTAACTGGTTTGAGAGTGATTTACTGTAGATATTCATATTTGAAAATTAGTTTCGAAAGATGAGTTTTCGAATGACATGTTATTAATTGTAGATATTGGCACTCATTTTTAAATATCCATATGGAACAAGTACTTTTTCTAACAATTGAAAATATTGTAGTTGACTGTAATGCTGAGAGTTACGATCATTTCCTGACCCAATTGACAAATTGTGGCTCAAATATAACTTTCTCACAATTTTAATAAGGTTGTATCACATTGAAGCAAATGCTTACAGAAATGTTCTCAAAACGTAGATGAAACATAGTTACATAAAACAAGGTCCTTGGTCTAGTTCAAGAACATTTATTCCTGTACTATCTCTAAATGTGTTGATTTATCCTGGCCCATTATCATTGGAGATATCAGGTGTGCGTGAGGAAAAATAATCATTCGTGATGGAACGGCTTTTAATCAATTTAGTTTATTCATAATGCCGTCTCATGATGGCGTGTTCCGATATGATATAGAACGGGAAAAGATAAAAAGAAGCGATATTCAAATTGAGGCCTATATTTTATTTTCGACGCCCGTTTCAGTGAATGTCAAGGAAAAATTGTGTCGAAAATCGTGATCATCAACAAAAATTCCCCAATTTCTCTTTTTTGTGAAATAAATAAAAAAACTCATATTGATTGAAATCTACAAATATCCAGGGCATATTATCTTCAAGATCACAACTGACATCGTGAAGTGAGTGTTGCCTATTGTTGAAATGAAACAAGAAAATCAATTCCTACGTTTTGATAAGACTATCTTTATTCTGGAGGAGCTGACTATTTTTTCTTTGTTTTTGTTTAAGAAATGACTACAACACTATTTCATATTGATATACATCATAGAAACATTGTAATGAAAATAAAATTCAGGAAACATTATATACTTTTGAATCTACATGTCACATAATCAATGGCACGTAAGTTGTTATTCGATAATGGTATATCAATCAATTAAAATATGTTCGATCCCGAACCACAATTCAATTAGCCTTGATATGCAACAAAAGTGACATTTATAAACTATTGGGTAAACTGCTAGTCATTAGGATATTACGCCAACTTGGTTAGTGAAATGATATTTAAGAAAAATATTGCAGTTCAGGCGTGGGAACATGGTTTGTTTTTATATCCACTCTATAATCCACTGATTCACCCAATGACACCAAGTGAATACATATAATCAGTTGTTGAAAATAAGTTCTTGTAAACTGTTCAGTAAAACTCTTCCACTGAAGTGCGACCTGCTCACGTCACCATTATGAAATAAAAGTTAAGAAAGTAGGGTTTCAAATAATATCATTAGAAAAATATGTAACTGTTAAAATTTGATATTGAATTGGTTCTACGTGAATTAAGTATAAGTGTAACTATTCAACCACCTATACCTACCTCTTTTTTTGTGATGAACTGTTTGAAACTTTTGGTATAGTAATGAATATTACTGCAGTTTTATCCCAACTCCAAACCGCTATTTTGAACATCTTGACATATGTTTCAGTCACCAAGTGATGATCTTCAAGAGGAAGATCAAATTAAATATGCATACAATGTTGTCCTCATTTATACCATAGCGGAGGTGTCTATGGTATAAATAAAGACGACATGGTATGTATATTTACTTTAATCTTTCTCTTGGAGAAACACGTGTCGAGGTGTTGAAAATAACGGTTTTGTGTTTTTAGTGTTACACTTCATATGTCAAATTTAATATCGAACCTCGAATTTATTTTACAAAAGTAAAATAGTTTTTGGCATTACGTCACAAAAAACGTGAGAAATGTGTGGCATGTGTCCAAATGCCAAACTCAAAGTGACTGTTCCGCCAACTGATCCATTTTGGTATATTCTAGAATCACTATTTCAATGAAAACCTGACATACCACTTTATGCAATTCGTTTGGACCTCAGCCCGATTTTTCATAAGTTATGGTGCCAGGTCGGCGTGAAAGGTGATGCAAAGATTTATTCAATTCACTAAGACACTTCCTGAGAACGTTTTTCCAAATGGATTTTCCAGCGATTCAAATCCAATTTGAATCGCTACTTTCGCACACACACCGCTCTGAGAGCAGGTCCTTAAAAAACATCAATTGTACGCTGGTGTTGCATGAAAATATCACGATTTCTGATTCGATTTCATTAAGAAATACGACTTTTTTATTTCAAGATGTCTTCGAATTGATATCATTCAAGTACCCTCAAGTACCCTCAATGTTCAATGCCCAAAGTATGTGCTCTGGAATAGCAGAGCACATACTTTGTGAATGCCCCGCTGGGGACCGAATCAGGTTTTGAGAATTTGGCAGAGCCGTAGGCCAACCATACGACCTGAAAGTCTACTCACCATACATACTGATCGGCTTCTTTAAGAAGCTAGGTTGATTTAGTCGAGTGTAAATAGGTATTAGCCACAAGAAATTCTTGCGGATTGCGGTGGAGGGTCGAATAGACCCACTCAATTTGGAGCTAACCTAACCTAACCTTCAATATAAGACGGTAGTTTTGGTAGTTTTTCATCATAACTGATGTTTTAGATGCACTGGATATCTTTCGATGATAATGTATCCAACGCAGTCGTTTAGCATTAAATATCTATATGAATCAGTTTTGGATTGTAGTTATTTTGTTGCTTTTCATTTTGGTGAATTGCTTATCTTTAACCGATTTAGGATTTTTTCCGCCTTCTCGAAAATGTTGATTTGTCTTCCAAAGTATTTATTTTCGAATGACAATTTCTGGAACAGCAACACCAAACCACTTCTCCACTCGACTTCAAAGAACCATATCAACAATACTTTTGATTCTCAACGCGTTTCCTACTTAGCATTTCACTGAAATTTATTGTCACAAGTCAGGATATTACACGTTCCAGAAATATTATCATTTCTGTCGGAATCTCAAACTTTTGAGGATTTCAGATTGAGTGAAATCTCAAAGACTAAGTAATTGTCGACTGCAATTCGCGTAGTATTTGGAGGTATCTGCTATACCGATTTCCCCTCATGCGGATGGATGCGCCTTCTCCCCATCCATTGTTTTCATCTCGATATTCACCTCAGTTTTCCATTTGTGAACGGATAAACATAACGATATGACAAACCAGACCCCTCTTTCCCAATGGGCACTTTGGGCAAGTGCCCAGGGCCCCAAGATCGATAAGGGCTCCCCTCAGATCAAATAAAAATTCCTAGTTCTCCTGCCAGATCACCAAACAGTAACCAATATTTATTACCAAAAAAATTATATAATGCGAAGAAATCGAACCTTAATTACTGACTACAGTACCAACTTACTAGCTTTTACATGATCGAAACTATTCTACTCTCGCCCAAAAATTAGGCTTTCCGACTTCAGCACGCTCAGATAAATTTGAATATATTATAGTATAATAAGCACATACACATTTTGAAGAAAAATCTTCAGTAGTTCACTCATCAGTGTGACTCACTCCATTTAAATTGAGCGAACGAAGCGAAATATGAAGCTCCAAATTTGAATTGACCAATTAGTTTAATTGAGAAATTACATAAAAAATTTAAACCAAACTCTCCAAACCAACTTTCCAACCTAACTTTATAAAATCTAAAAGGCTTTCACTTCTTATACTCTCATCCAACAGCCCTCCCCACCGCCACTACAACTACGCTACCTGCAAAAAATGGGGACCTGAGCGTCCCACTAGGGACTCCTGTTACCGACCGCGATTTCTCTAATTCATTGTTAGAAAATACAATTAAATATATGAATATGTTTTTATCTTTAGTGCAATCTCTAATGCAACAATATTTAATTCTTACTTAGTTGTGTTTGTTTTGTAAATAGAATTTGATAAAATATTTGTTAAAGTAATTTTAACACATCGCTAAGTTACTTTTGTGGACTATATTACATTTATCTATTCGTATCATGTGATTGTTGATAATAATAAATATTTAACCTTATTTATCGACTGTTTTGTTTATTCCAATAAAATAGTGTTCTGCCAAAGTCGTAGGGGCCCCATTATCCTATTATGCACAGGGCCTCCAATAGGTTAAAGACGGCCCTGATGACAATTGCACTTTAATAGCCCTGCACAAGAATCATGAACTGAGGCAAATCTCGCAGAAGATACATCATAAGGAGCCCAAAATTCATTTTGAATGAGTTTGATAATATTTTGGCGTAATATCTGCAATTGTTGTCATGAAAGTCTTCGTTATTCAAATGTTTTTGTCTCTATGTACCTCCATTTCTACCGCTGCATTGAACTTTCAACCTAGAAATTTATACATTTCGTTCCCGGTTTGAAGATATTTATTCCATTGCACATCTAGAAAGCATTCCAAACTGACTTTTATTCAAATTTGCAGCATTTAAAGCATTTCGCACCATCATAAATCATAAGAAACAGAAAATTAAAAATGAAATAAGATAGCGCAGTGTGTTCTGAATTCCATACTTTTATCATTCATCTTCCAAACGGTTACCTGCTATATTTCACTTGCATATTTCAACGTCCCCTTCTGAAGTCACCCCTATTCTAGGGGGTGCAAACATGTGACTGAGGTGTTGATAGCGGTATAATTTATATTAATTAATATTATTGTGGTGTAGACGGCATCGCCACGTTAATATTCGTTAATATTTTTTGGGGGTAGAGCCGGAGAAGATAAATTGAAAGCTGAATAAATTAATTGTGGAATCAATTATTGCTCAAAATTGTTCATAAAAATAGTTCCATGTTCTATTTTTAAGAAAACCATTTTCGGCTTTACAACAATCCAAAGGTATACAGGATGTTATGAATATTATATGTGTGATTGTTGACTTGTTTATTTTACTCCGTGAACATGTCTGTTTGAACAAACAATCTGCAATGTTTGAATATCATCAAGAATCAACGTAAGATTAGTGAAGATAACCCCAAAATCCTACACATAAGTAATAAAGGAAAAAAATAATTTATTTAAAGCCATGGAAATTAACATATCAACTAAAAACCTCGGAAATATATACCCCTAAAGGAGCAACTCGATTTATGTAGGACTTTACTCTTGAATTTAGTGTTGAATATTATAGTTGGCACCCTGGTTCGTTCAACTGCCTGTCTTTCTGTCTTACCTAAAAACTCCCGATATAACCGAGTTGTCAAATTTCAGTTTTATACTTTCAGTTTTATACTTAATAAAGGGGTTAAACTCGAAACAGGCCAAACAAATAAATTTAACTATACTAAAACCAATAATGATTGAGAGTAGAAGTAAGCCCAGTTGACAGCAAATCGGGGGCGTACTTATTAATTTTTGAGAGGAAAGAATGAAAGAAAAATTCTAAGTACAATTAGTTGAAATATTCATA
>WOGP01008474.1:612-11195 GCA_015342065.1 Leptinotarsa undecemlineata
AAAAACATAGAAATTTTTATTTCTCTTTTCATTATGATCTCCTACCACATAGTAACGGCTACATCCATCAATTTATAGAGTTTCTAGCATATTCATTATTTACATAGTTCCTTATATTTTCAGAAGCAGCATGATTATTAGGGTAGATTGTGCAATTATTATCAATATTTGGAGCACTTATATCGAGTCTTTCTCTAAATTTCACCCGATCGACTTTTTGTGAATTTCTCGGATGGCCTGATGATGATCTTGATGGCTCACTTGCCGGAAAGGTATTGGTATAAAATGGAAAGTTCCTGCCTTGAGATCCAGTTATTGAAGTTACTCGAGTATCGTAAGGAGGTGGTGGTTCGTTCATTATTACTTTTCGAACAGCTCTTGTATCCGCGTAAGTTCCATTTCCAGTAGGGTGTGATATGGAAGTTGGATTTTCTCTATTTCTCTCTGCGATGCTTCGAGCGTAGTCTCTTGTTAATGCTGAAGGAGTGGGGACAGTCGCCTACCTCAATTTTGGTCTCATTCTCAAGTTTTGCTACCTTTCCTGAAACTAAGACATCTCAATTTATCTCATGAATTATTTTTGAATTTATCATTATGCTAGATTATAAAAATATCAGAGTCCAGTTGAAACAAAGACTGGAAAAAATAATTGTTTAATTTTGTTACAGGTGAATACCAACATATAACTGAAAGATAATGTAAAGGTGAGTGACTTCATTTCTCATTCTGACACATAAATTGTTTTAAAGGAAATATATATTATGTTATCATACATACATGGTTGTCTATCAAAATACAGTGAACTTGCGAATACAAAAACCAATAGTCGTTACATACTCATGAAATCAACATAACTATTGAGGTGAATGTTCCTATTTTGCAGGCTACGTAAATTTGATTAACGATGTTTTTATTTTTTTATATTGGTACCCACACTCGTGTCAAATATATGTTTACGGTTTTAACTGTTCAGCATGTTCAGTTTGTTGGTGAAAAGCATTGAAGTTAAAAGTGTTTTGCGTGAGAAATGGAATTAGGTACACAAAAATACGTCTAATGTTGACAAAGGCACACAATGATTATACTCTGAGCCATAAAAAATGTTTGAAAGTGCTTCAAGTTTTTCACAGAAGGTCGAGAAAATGTAAATGACGACGCTCGCCCTGGAGGCCCTAGCACATCAACAACCGATGGGGATGTTGAGAAAGTGGAGAAAATACTTATGTAGAATCATAGAATCACTATTAAAGGTGTTGCCATCATATAGATTGGCACATACCATGCAATTTTTTCGAAAATTTTGGTTATGAAGCGTGTAGCAGCGAAGCTCGTTCCTGCTGAATTTTGATCAGAATAACCGTGCATAAGCATCGCTGAGGAATTGTTGAATGATGTCAACGTCGATGCAGATTTGCTTGAAAGAGTCATGACTAGTGACGAATAATTAGTATATGGTTATGACATCGAAACCACGCCAAGTCAAGGTTCTCTGGTTGTTTCCTTCGATAACCGTGGCATAGTGTATCAGGAGTTCTTGCTATATGGTCGTACGGTCAATGAGGAGAATCATGATGAAAATATGCGTCGGTTGCATGAAGCGATACAAAGAAAACTTTCGGTATCATGTAAAAGCAAGTTCTTTTGCATTTCAATAATGCACCTGCTCACTCGTAATTGCCTGTTCGTATTTCTTTGGTCGAAAACAAAACCGTAATTGTGCCTCAGCCACCGTATTAGCCGTATTAGCCCTCTGCGACTTTTTTTGTTTTCGAAACTAAAGAGGCCCATGAAATGATGGCGTTTTATGACGATTGAAGAAATAAAAACCAAGTCGCTGAGAGAGCTCAAGGCTATATGTGTTTGATTTATATTTGATGATGGGGTCAAACCCGAAAATGATCGTATAAATAAAATCTACCAGTGGTACTTAGACAAAAGTGTTTGCATTCATTTCATTCAAGAGTTCAAAGACATTCTAAAATGTGAACAAAGATGGGGACTGCTTTGATGATTGATGATAAAGGCAGGCACAAGTGTATTATAACTGAGGGGAATAAAAGAGACATTGATGAATGGAAGAATATTTCTTGAGAAAAATGAAAATTCACCTTATTTTTTGAACAGACAGCGTATATAAAAATTCACCAAACTCAAGATACTTTTTCTCATTTAAACTTTCATTCAGAATAATGTAAATATACATAGCCTTTGTAACTGATATTCGTAAATCAACTCAAAGTTTCAAGAATTTTTCAATATCCATCCAGTACAAATGTAAAGTTCCTTGCGTTATCGGACGTTGAACGATCGGGCAGCAATACTTGCGACATTTGGGTAGATGATGTGACATATTTTCTGAGCAGATGGAAAAAACGCAATATTGAAATGATTAAGATGAATATCATGGATTGAGTGGAAGTGCCAAAATTATATAACTCAAATACAAATGATAAGTTAGAAGAAATACTCGTTTTGTAAAATGTTGAAAACAATCTCAAAACTGTGAATTTTGGTAATTATTGAATAGTCAAACAAGGACGCAACCGTTGGCCGGCTAGGTCCCCGGACCTAACGCCTATGGACTTTTTTCTGGAGCAGTTTGGAAGATGTTATTTTCAAATTGCTGACCAATTCTAGATACAAAGATAGAAGAAACTGA
The DNA here is from genome assembly GCA_015342065.1 of Leptinotarsa undecemlineata. NCBI lineage: Eukaryota > Metazoa > Arthropoda > Insecta > Coleoptera > Chrysomelidae > Leptinotarsa > Leptinotarsa undecemlineata. The sequence goes on from WOGP01008474.1 coordinate 3,272, forward strand.
TAGACAATTCAAACACCTTCTCTGAAGGAGTATATTTCATTTTCTGTTCTCTGTCATTATTATTATTATTATTGTTGAAGTTTCATTAAGTGAATATAGTAAGTTGAAGTGATAAACTTTCCAAACATTTGATAGCTACTACTGAACAGTTTCTTTCTTTCAAAGTCAATCCGATCAGATTGTTGTTCAAAGATGACTCTGGCAAGCCATCAAGTCTGCTACATTTTTAGAAAGATAATTTTAGGCTCTAATGAAACTTGCAGGCATATACAGGGTGTCTCATTTGACAAAATGAGTTTCATGCATTATTGAATTCCACGTAAAAAGATCTTTGGAAATGTTTTCATAGAAACAATAATTTTTTACAGAAAAAAATTTTCGAAAATACACATTTTCGAAAAATATTCTGTAACTCAGAAACGATGATAGATAGCGATATACGGTTTCCCTTAAAAAGTATCGAATTTGGCCCACTTTATACTTATTGAAGCCGGTGACATTGCAATTGAAAACTTCAGATCCTTAAAGCTAGTTTCTCAAATTCATTCTTTCACTATCGGTCGAACTGTTTCGTATAAACGTATTTCTTCGTATTAGAATTTGTTGGACCAATCGCAATAATTTATATAAAGTTTCTTCTTCTATACGAAAATTATTATAATAATCACTCACTGCCTTCATATGTCTTATTTGCTTCAATAACAGTAAATTTAAATAATTTTTGCGTTTTTCTAACCATGTCTTCATCCAGTAACGGCGTTCAACATAATGGTTCATATTTATTGCAATAATGATGGCCAGACATGCTTCTTTCTTAAAATACTTATTCGATAAAAACACAGTCTATGTGTTTTCTACACCTCTTGAGACATAATAATGATAGAAATATAATATAGGTGATAATGGACTTTTAAACTGCGGAAAATAATGACAGGGAATGACGGAACAATTTTTGGTAATGATGTTACTGTAATGATTTGCTGGAATGATTTTAATATGACATATACGTAAGGGCTTGTCCTTCAAGGGCATTTGAGTCCGGCAATGCATTCGTGATTCAGTATAGTACTATTGTACAAACACTTCGCTTTTGAAGTCTGGGTTCATCATAAGTCTAGTATTTTTTCAATTTGCATTAAATCAATTCGTGCAGCTTATCATTGAGTCACGTCTGAAAATATTCGTTTGGAGTTTCTTTTCTATCGAGAATGTTATAGGAAGTCTAACGCTATTGAATTGCTGTAGATAATGACCCATGGGTCCATATCATGAAAGTTTCATCAAAGTATCCCAATTATACTTGATACTGTTCACACTTACACTGACACCTCCACCTCCACCTGAGACAGATTCTGCATATGCCGCTCAAGAATTTGGTGCAAGGCGGTTTTATAAGGTACCCAGCTCTTGAGGAGACAATTCAGTCGTTTCCTGGCTGCGCCACCAAACCTATATTTTGGTTCAGTTATTAGATCAGGAGTTGGAGATTTGAGAAGCTCTTGCTTCTGGATCTTAATTCACAGCAAGGTCAGTTGGAGTCGTGAGCTCGACATCCATCTCCTCTGTAGACTCAGCGTCAGAGAGAATTTTTAAGTTTACTCTGTCCATAAAAGTCCCACGAGTAGATACGGAAAGGAAGTCAATCACGGCAAAGCCTCGCATTACCGTGACAAGGAGATGCTACGACGAGAGGGCGCCCGGTATCTCGAAGGTACCGTAGAGACAGTTCGGCACGGATATACATACTTTAGGATTAAGCAATCGTTGGGATGCCATTCAGTTAGGGAATAACAGAACCACAAGTAGTAATTAGTATAGAAACGTATGAACCTCATTAGAATTCGGTTGATATTCATAAACATAGGTACGTTGAGAGTTTCCAATGTTACCCAATTGACTCTAATATCGACGCCTCCGCATTTAAGGAAACTTATAATTGATGGATCACTAACATCACATGAACACTTTGACTATCGCGGCAGCAATTCTTCAAGTTTCACATCACTCAAATGGAAACATGTTATGTCGGCTCTCACATATTCATGACCCAGTTCACCCCATTTCTCGCTCCAGATCTTCCCGTGGTGCAAAAAACCCACCACGCGTACACCGACTCAGTCGATAATATATGATAAAACAGCAAAAATCGTAATAATTTATTAGCATACGAGATTTCAAGTGCGGCGCAAACGACGCGACAAGCAGCAGGTAGTAGGCCGTGCAGCGACGGCGCGACGACTTGCGCCCTGACGCCGGCGTCGTTCGATAGCAGCATCGCGCGTTAGTGCCGCACAATCTTTCCCGGCGTCTGGTGCTCAACTCCTCGACAAAACAACACGCGAGCACAAACACACTTGAAAATTGAGCGCCCCTGTCGTTTATACGTGTCTTCTCGTCTGAGGAAGCTTGGGAGAAGACAACCGAAACGTTGTCGAGAGACTTTATGCGTCGCGTTGCTAACTTCGCGGACTGTTGTGCTTGAGAGTTCTACGTTGTGGATTGGTGATGTACTACAGAGTGTTGTTGTTGTAACCGACCACGTGTGAGTGGGGTGTTTCAGACTGCCTCAAAGTGCGTGTGCCAGCGGGGCTTGTAACGAAAGCCGGACATGTGCCACCCAATGGGGAAGCCGCCTCCGAGGAAAAAGCCTCCATACCGGTGAGTGTGAGCTTTATCATTTTCTCACTGCTCATTGTGAGAAGTGTTGTATGAGTACCGCATTATCAAATGGATAAATCTATAATTAAAACTCATATTCAGATCCCTCTAGTACTTTAGCCAAACTATGTTTTTTATATTATGTGACACAATCGAAAACTTTCACCAACACTCACGCCAAAATCACTTCTTTATAGGAGAAAAAGCCTACATATTGCTGAACAGGATGATAACATACTTATCACTATTTGCTAGAAATACTACTAGAAACAATTTGTTATTGTATGTTGAACGTTCATTTCGCACCTGAAGAGTTGATATCTACGTCAGTTGCAACCATTCCGGTTTGTTTCATGACGTATCTGTGTAGAATTGATTTAGAAATTAGTTTACTCATGAAATACATATATTTGGAAAAAGGTTTTACAACATGTTTATTTCATTTACACATATGATATTCACGTTCAGTCAGACATTCAAACACTTTCTCAAGAATTATTGATCTATTTTGTTGAGGAAATTAAGATTTTATTGCAAGCAGCAAGAACTCCATAAAAATGTATAGAGAATTTTGACTATACTCCTACGAGTAAATATTTCAATATACGAGTACTGAAACAATATGTCATAACAGAAAAGTAATAGAAATATCACTGTTGTTGATATTACTCACATATTCGGTATACTGTTCAAATATTCCATAAATGTAATGACTGTTGAAAAATATCGTCAACAAAATATTGACACAAAAATTACATAAAAAATATATCTTTGCTGTTGAATATATTCAATTTGGTGAATGATAAAGTTGAATGACAATTCCATTGAAAGTTATTTCAATTTGCTTCCTCACAGCGTTTCTTTTGGTCTTCCAGTTTTGAGTTATTATTTTCTCACTAATGATAATGAAATATTAGGATAAGTTGATGAAAAAATGATAGTTTACTGAACAATCAAATTGTTGAAACAACCATATGAGCCGTGAAGAATAAAACCAAAACTGAATTTGTAACAAAGCAAATTGCTGAGAGCTCAATTCAAATGACGAATGATGTGAACTACAGAATACAAAAGGTTTGATGAAAAAGATGAGTTGTGACAGTGTTACCAATGATTCCAAAGCGAATTATACACGAGATCATTCCCAAAATGTTTCTTGAAGTCATGCTTATAGTGAAGAAGGTTATTTTTATTTAGAACTTATCTATTTCTTCTAAGTCCCCGGAAAACACTACATCCCTTTCGACCCATTGCGTTTGTGAACCACCTGGCTCATGATACTAATTCTAACAACTTCATTTCTGTACTAGTTCGTGCAGGTATCGTGCTGGCTGTATTTTATATTCTTCTGGACATAATTTGGGATATCCGAAAATTGTTCACTTCTTTTTTTAAGGACAAAACACAAGCACTACAGAAAAATTCTTGAGGCGCTCTGAGAGTGGTGCCTGTGCGGAAGTACCGATCCACATTGGATTTGAATCGCTAGAGATTAAATCCATTTGGAATAACGTTCCACATAAATGCAGTTCTCTAGATGAAAGAGTTCTTGAACAGTGAAGTTCGAGGTGTACTGAGTTGAAACTTAAAACGATGAGCAGCCACAGTCCGTCGTGTATTCTCGATATGCACCTTGATTACTTTCACACCAATTCGAAATCACTCCTAGATCCTTATTAAGATATTCAACCTCCTGCTGCCGTTGAAGATGTGCCTCCATAGCCGATGTCCTGGAATCCAAATGGAATGACGAGACGAGTGTGCTGTCGTCAGGAATGCAATATATTGTTCTCTTTCAATAAATCGTTGATATAAAATAAAAGAGGGTTGGAGACAACATGGATTCCTAAATACCTGCGTTGATGGTGAAAGTATACGGGTGATATTCATCGACGGCCACTTGCAGGGAACGTTCTTTCAGGAAGATGGAGAGCCATACAGAAATGATGCAACATGTCATAGCATCGAAGTTTGGCCAGCATACCCTCAGTTACACACGGTGAAAGGCCTTGGAAATATCAAGCGCAACATCTCCTGACTCTCCATATTTCTCGATTGCGTTATTTCGAATATGGGTAATATACATAGTGTCTCACATTCGCGTAAAATATAGAGAGCTGTCACTGTCCCTTTGTTACATTTTTGTACCAAAGGTCACCGTTATAGAGCCCTATTTTGTTCAGGTTTGTCCTCTATGAACAGTGTCCAGTGGGTATCCTTGTAGTTGTTCTGCCATAACTGGCACCCTGTCAATCTATTTCTGTCCGCCAATTTTCTCAGTTCTTCATAACGTTCCCAAACTAATATTACTATTCGATTCATCAGTACCCCAAGTCAAATCAGTGTTCATTACGCAAATACTTAAGCCCAGAAGATCAATATTCGTATAGAACATGTATTTTGGTGTTATGTGGTATGACTAAATGTTTGATGATTGATCGTTCCTCCACATATTCCAAAATTTATGTTTTGTCCAATCCCATGTTACTCGAAGATTTTTCAAGTCTGAACAGGCTCACCCATGCATTCCTCATAATTACAGAATGTACAGAAGAAAGATTGAAGGGTTTATCCAATGCAGATATAGAAGTGGTTTACATTGCTTCAGTTATTCTCAAACATACGAGTCTATACATCCTGCTCAGTTTGTTAATAGCGGTTACAGAAAAGCGAAGCATCAGTGATACCTTCGCTTTTCTTCAAGTCTTCTTGAATGTTGGTTCCCGGTACCGCTTGGGTTCTAGTTTCACCCCCAGGTATTTCAACCCTTCCTTCACCTCAAAGATGTAGAGGTACTGATTCTTACTTTTGTATCAAATTGATACATTTGTTATGAACCTAGATATTGACGAGAGATTGCAATTTACTTTCCTTCTTGAGAAGAGCTGTTTTTTTTCTCCATTTGATGTTTGGCGTTACAAAATGAAATCATCATTGACATCATCCGGGAATCCTAATGGCTAGAGACTGTGGTCTTCGCGCCTATTGAACGAGTGTTGAATTTTCTCAGTTTGTGGGATTTTTCTCAATTTATCATCCCTTCATATCTTATAACTTGGCTTCTTTCCACCAATTCTTTTGGTCAAATCCATCCATTCAATCGAACTTATTGAGATGAGTAATAGTGATAACAAAATTCTTTTTTGGTTTGTTTAGATTTCACGTTCATCAGGTTTCGGAAAGTTTACGAAATAATAAACGACAGGATCTTAGTCTAGTATCGTAAACGTTTCTGAAAAATATTCAGACATGTTAATTCAGTTTGAAGCGTAATGAGTGTCACTAAAGTTTTCTGGTCTGTGAAATCAGATTTGCTGTGCACATTTTCCCCAACAAGTTTAATTAGCTTGTTTGGTTTGACCCATATACAGGTTTTCGTGATTTCAGATTTTTTTTATGAATATTCCACTTCTGCCATCTTTCAGATCATTATTTAATCTTCAGAATTCTCATGTTGAAGTGGGATTTCTTCGAAATTCGATTCAGAAGTTTACTTTATTTTGATCCACATAAAATAACGATACGTTTTAAACCATTATTTTCTTTGAGGGATACTCATTATTTTTCATTATGTTCCTGTCTCATTTCTGTTCTATTTCTTTGCTCAACTGATGAAATAAAGCCTAGGAAATGAGGGTGAAGCCTTGTTACTTTTTATAGTTGGTAATACTCGTAGTGGTAATACTCAGTACTGAAAATTTTAAATACCGCAGGATCGAAAACCTAAATAATATTGCCCTATGTCGCTGTAATTAACCTTTTTCCTGAAGTATGAAAAATCACTCACTAGCAGTGCTAGTAGTTCGGTATGGACATAATATAATATATAATACTTATATACACATTTAGTAAAGTACAATTAAAATAGAATGATTTCAACAAAAGAAAATGTTCCTAGAGCGAAACTATAATTTGCAACTGTAAGGAGAACAATGTTGTAACATTAAAATGTTGGCTTGCATGCCGTAATTTAAAAGTATCTGGAAAAAAGTGAATTAATAAACAGGTTGGTCTACAGATTCTAGTAAATGAGTAGCGGTAGGTTCAAACTGTGATGAAAGAAATTTAAAATAACTATGAATTTCAGACTTATTTCCGGGTGGAATATGAATCAAATATAGATGGTAATCAAATGAATTTGATTAAATATAAGCAATATAATTTAATAAGCGATTGAGGTTATATCTCGTTCTAATTAATGGTAATTAACTATAAAAAATTAACGATTCATTTCGTGTTCAGAGCATACATATGAATATTTATTTATTTTTTGCACTGTTAAATCCACTCTACTCGAAGCATGTATCCATTTCTTATATCAAATCTCAGTAATATAAGGTTCAATAAATGGTATAAAAAACACGTTTTCTTCCGGATATTGATTTTCCGACGTACAATTCGCACAGATTTATATTTTTAAATAATAAATTAATATTATGTAAATAACTACTACTAGTGCTGCCTCTCGTGACACGTTTGCTGTACTATTCTCAGAAAAAAAGCACATTGAGTTTTGACAGTAATTATACTTTTACTCAGAGAATCATCGTAGGAAATGACCTATAGAAAATGAGCTCTCTCGACTAAATTTCCAATTCATCCATAATGTTCTATCTAATGTCACAATTCCATTCCTTATGCAAGTATTTTTTCTCCTGCGCGTTTCAATAACACTGTTTCACGAGTTACCTATCACTTTTTTGATAATTTCTTAAAGATCCTTTTCTCAAATCTTCAGGTATATACTAGATTGTATTTCCAACACTGATCATTACATCTCCCAAGACTCCATTCGTAGAACTTAAATTATTACCATACTTTTGTTCAGGAATCAGTCTCTATCTATCAGATCTGTAATGACGACTTGAAAGTCGTTTTTTCTGAAAGCTTTGAAAGCTAACTAGTCAAGTGTATTACATGTATTGAAATATTGCGTATGGTGCTCAAAACCACTGAATGAGTTTGACTGACATATCAGTAATATATATACAGTCACATGAGAAATAATATCACGACATAAAATAGTATTATGAATTTTTTTTTGATTGATCCGACCGTTACTTTATGAAGATCCATGGTTATATCACGAAAACATTTTCATAATTACCATGAGTACTGTTATGAATAGAATAAATCGGAGAAAATAATTCGTTAACTAACTATCTCATGGTGAGTACATCAATATGCCTCAACTTGAAATTCTAAACCTTTTTGTACAGTTCGCACAACATACAGTTCAGCACAATATACAGTTCGTATATATATA
>WOGP01008475.1:0-11195 GCA_015342065.1 Leptinotarsa undecemlineata
ATATAATGATATTTTTATTACTGATTGAGAATTTGTTTTTTATTTTATTTTTGAATAAACTTTTGAAACAGTTTTTTAACAAATTATATACCTGTTCCTGCAGTCACTTAGAGAATAAAGAATAGCGTGATTTAATATTACACAATCTGAAACATTTTAAAAATCATTTGAAAATCGTCATACACGAAATCGCTATGAGAATTTTATTTGAGATCTTGTTTGACATGATATGTTCCAGTTTATACACTTATGATAAGCGTGATATTTCATTCATTCTCAATCTAACATTCTAACTTGGATGGGCAAATTCTGAATTGGATAGATATACAGCACGAAATTCCTTCAGCTTGGTAACATATTATACCATTTCTATTGTGATATTGTACTATTGTGTTGAATAGTGTTGTTATACTACTGCCATAAAAAGGCCGTATGAATGTATCAAAGACTCGGCTGGATGTAGCATGACGTGAAACCAAAGATAACTTATTTGTTGGAAAGTAGTTGACAATGTTTCTTGGTGAATCTTACTAGTTCAGACTTTCATTGTCTAAAAAGATGTTGACAGATTTGGAATCTATCAAAGAACAAATAAAATAATTAAAAACGAAATGGTGAAATTGTTGAAAATATGGAAAACAACTGACCGAAACATTATGAAATTAGCATAACGACACTGATGAAATCGATGGCTGGTCGAAATCGCTTTCTGGTGTTGAATCACGAATGTTTTGTTTTTTAAATCTTAACTTTTTGTTCGCATATCAACCTTTTCGATTTTGGAAGTACACTACTTGATTTTTGAATTATTGATTTTTGGGTAATATTTATGCAGAAAAAATAGGTATGAAGTTAGTTGGCAATAATTACAATCACCTGAAAATATATATTACAAGAAAGATATCTATAGTAGTATATGCGTTTCTGTACAAGCCTTTACATGCATTCACTTATTTCTTCATCTTGAATATTTGGAAGGCTGTGATATCTTGAACGATCATCAATATGGCTTTCGAAAACAAAGATCAACAGGCGACCTCCTATCGTATGTCACTCATATTTGGATTAACGTAATGAGAAACATGGAGTGTCAAGAGCTTGTGCGCTTGATATTTCTAAGGAATTTGACCGTGTGTGGCATGAGGGTTTGCTGGCCAAACTTCGATGCTATGGCTTGTCGGATTATTTTTGTGTATGGCTTCCTGAAAGAACGTTTCTTGCAAGTGGCCGTCGATGGATATCTCCCGAATACTTTTACCATCAACGCTGGTGTTCCCGGGGTCTCCAACACTCTTTTTATTGTATTTCAACGATTTTTTGGAAAAAACGAAGCATTCTATATATTGCTCTGCCGACGACAGTACACTGATCACTTTTCTCGTCATTCCATTTGGATTCCAAAGCATCGGCTGCGGATGCACATCTTCACCGGCAGCAGGATTGCATATCTCAATGAGGATCTAGAAGTGATTTCGAATTGGGATGAAAGTAACCAGGTTCAAAGTAATGCCACAAAATTCCAGGCATTGGTTTTCTCCAAAAAGATATGTCTTCCGCTTTCTGCTTGGATAAGTTTATTGGGGGTTAAAATGGACACCAATATGTCTTTGCACAAACATGTCGCTGGAATTGAAAAGGCTGCTTCTTAAAAGCTTGGAACACTGTTCTGAACCAGGAAACTGTATACACCTCAGCAACTTTTGATTCTTTATAAAGCTCAGATCAGACCTTCTTTGGTTGCCGCTCCGCCCCTAATCATACCCTAAAGTTGCTGGATTCCATCCAGAAAAGAGCCATCCTCCTCATACTTTGCAGTCTTATAGTCTGAAACATCGAAGAATGGTTGGGGATTGGTTTCTCTTCTATATATACTTCCACAGCAAGTGTTCAAGTGACTTGGCACATTTGATTCCAACAAGAGCGGTACGTTTTGTTTTACCAAATGGATTCAGTTTTCAGCGATTCAAATCCAATGTAGATCGATACTCATGACAGGCACCGCTCTAAGAGCTCCTCAATAATTTTCTTGTAGTGTTTGGGTTTGTACTCAAAAAAAGTAAAATGGAATGTGAAAAAAAGTAAATGGAAATATGTAACGTCCTAGAGCGACGCCTGTGCGGAAGTAGAAATTTACAATCATTGAAGATAATAACCATTTGGAAAAACTGTCAGAGAAAGTTCCTTATAAGAGCTCCGCTTTTTAAATGTATTGAATTGAATCCAAAATATACATAATATATCGATTATTAGATTTTGGGTTTCCAATCACACGTATGACATTTTTCTAGTAATATAATCCATCGGCCAGAGGGTATGCTTTGAAATGGAGTTTTATAGATCTGAGCAATATACAAAAAAAAAGTCTAACTCGAGAGATTTATGAAATATTGAGAGTTTCGAAATGGTTCAAGTTTCTCAAATTTTTTTTTACTAATTCAAAACATTAACATATTCAATTTCTTCAGGTGAATCGATGCAGATACCGAAATTTGCTTTAGAGAAAACTGATACTAGATTTTCTCAGCATTAAAATATTTTTGGTTTGGTCATAAGTTTCTTAATATATTGATATGAGGTTATTCAGTTTACTGTGTGAACTATATATGTACATCCTGTAATTTTTAACTTGACAGTAGGTTCTTTTCCGTAGAAATTCTAATTAAGGTTCCTTGACTGAACTGATTTTACAGGTTCAATTTGTCAAACTGATGAACATAACAGTTTTCGTGTTGTTACGTTATATTTCTTTGTTTCTTTTTACAATGGCATTTACCGGAATAGGACAATTCAAGAACGTGACCTCTATTAGTAAAGGATTTGCTGTTCAATTGTTGAAAAAAATACACCCAATTAACTGTCACCACGCACAATAAGGTTGTCTAAAATCTCATTGTGGAATTTTTTTCGTGATAATTGAAATTTCCCTTGCATCATCGTTTATGTTATTACATTACAAACACAAAAATCAAAGAACTTTAGATACTTCTTTCCAAAATCTTATTTGACTTTATATTTATAACTGAGAGTATTTTAAATTAGCAACTCCAGCACTTCTTATAGTTGAGCATTCAATTATTGATTTAATCGTTATGAATATGACTTACCATCATATTCTTTATTATATTATTTCTAACATATAGGTACATTTTGACACCAATAAGTCTGTGGGATTCTTACAACTACTTCAACGAACAACGTTTCAGGAAATAGTAGTAGTTTCCAATTTCTTACAAAAAGGTTTTATTGTAAAGATGAATATATGTTGCAGCAATGTAACTCATATTTACATTTGTGTAATTGACTAACTTCTTTGATCAATTACCCAAAACACCAAACTAATATTTTTGCACTCGACGCGCGTTTCGCCAACAAAGTTAGCATCCTCAGGAGAAGAAAATTGATCTCTGTGTAATTGATGACTGTGGAAATTCATAATCACTTCAACGAAATGAATGAAAACACTTTTGTCTAATTTCCACTAGTTATTTTCTTTTTAAGACCGGTTTCAGGTTTCATCCCATTATCAAGTATAAAAACTAATATATTTGAAACCTATGAACGTGGTTATATAGGGAGTTTGTAGGTAAGTAGGATGGGGAGGTAATCAAATTAACATGGGTGCCAACAATGAAAATTCAACACTGGAGATTATAGAAATTACCGGGGTTGTGAAACTCATAAATTCTAGTGTGGAGACCTACATAAATTGAGTTGCTCGTTTAGGGTTATATATTTCGGGTTTTTAAGGACAAAACACAAGCAAAATAGCAACATTCAGTCGCCGGCGATTGAATCCGTTTGGAAAAACGTTATCAGGAAGGGAAGTTCGAGGTGTACTCAATTGAACCGCAAAACGCTAAGCAGCCACAGTGCGTCGTCCGTCCATGGCATCCAACAAATTCATTTTCTTGAATTTGTTGGAAGCTATGGGAATTACTAAATCAATCAAAAACCCGAAATATATAACCCTAAATGAACAACTCAATTTATGTCGGTCGGTAGCCGGTCGGTTCGACGTGGTTGCTTTGTTCACTCACTCAAATGGACCGCCGTGTTGGTCGGTGGTTCAAGCCCCAGGGTGAACGATCGCTTTTACTTGCTATCACTTGAAAATGTAGGACCTTGGTAGTCCTTAGCTTGCATAAGTTTCAACTTTTGAGGGTTGTTCGTAGGGGTGTGACAGCTGGTTAACGGAAAAACAGATTTTAAACAGATTTTTTTTAAACAGAAACAGATTTAGGTCTCCACTCTTGAATTTATAAGTTTGACAACCCAGTAATTTCTATAATCTCCAGCTCACACAAAAACTCCAAATATAACCACATTTTCAAATTTAAAATGTATTAGTTAGTTTTTATACTCAATAATGGAATAACACCCAAAACCGGACATCTTTTTCGGGGCGTGTATATTTTTCTTTTTAGTTTCAGTTTCCATACCCGAAGATTCTGCACAAACATTTAACAATGAAAATGATTGAAAACTCTCATGGGAAAATAATCTACTAAGTAGTTCACATTTTCAAATTCGTTTTATACAAAACTTTTTGGGCCGTGATTTTCTATAAAACTACATCGTGGAATCTTAACGTATTGACTCCCGCAGTTGTGTTTTCGAGTTGTGAGTAGTCTAGTAGGTATTCGAAAAATAGTGTTTTTTCATGTTATCATCTTCATAACAAAGCAAAATATTGAAATGAATCTAGATCTATTTTTCAACGTTAAGAGTAAATTCTGAATCACTCGATATATATTCATAAAAAACTATATTTTCAAAAATTTCTTTTCCAACGAAATTCGTGTATGGAAAGCGATTTCATAAAAAACTTACTTTTACTCGGTACCTTTCAAACTGGTGATAAAAAAAAACAAATTTTTTATGACTTCACACAGACTAATGGATGTCCAATGTGACACATACTGTACTTGGAAAACATGAACCCATAAGAAAAATTCAAAAAATAATTATGTTTGATAGTGTCTAACTGCAATGCACTTGTTTATTATGTTCCCATTGAATTGATTCAAAGTGTGTGATGGTCATCATAGCGAATCTTTGTAGATCATATTTAGGTCGACTGACGCTAACTTGTGCATACGATCTATGCTGAAAAATATTGATCAAAGCAGTCTGGTTTTGGGAGGAGCCCCTCAGTGTGGATTCTCCCTAACCAATTCATATTCATCTGAGGTAGGTATACAAATTGAAATTTTTGAGATATGTTTAAGAATAATTGGGATATATTGATAATTGAGATACATTCACGGACTAATGTCTGGGAGCAGGGTTGGATACATATATAACCCATCAAGTTGTTTTACCCACAAAAAAGTGCTGTCACTTCAAACATTATTTTCACCAGAATGTATCTATTCGAACTATGATGATTTGATAATTGACATTTGAAGTTTGAAAATTTGACAGTAAAACAACAAAACAGGATTACCAAAAGGCACACCAATACCGTGGTGTGAAATAATTTTAAAATTTTAAAAATCTTTTAAATGTTTATTGAATACAAAGTAGTTGTTCACCCTAAACTTTTCCATTCAACATAACATTGACGAATTTAATATAAAAGTCGAATTGAAAAAGTCATTATATTTATCATTGAGAATATTTTTCTAGGAAAATGCATCAATTTTACATTTGGTTTGGGTATGCATCATTATTAAATACAACTGATATATAGTAAAGTATTCTTTGCTCTGATTTAACAGTTATTTATCTGGAGCACTATAAAGTTATCCCTTTTTACACATGTATAAAGGTCGTCATAAAAGTTTTATTCTCACAAGAAGTCTATAAAAACCTCTCCTCTATCTGTTACTGTGGTTTTTTCAGTAGAAAATTATTCCACTAAAGATGATTTTAGATGTTAATGACTGAGAGGAAACATATCCTTGAATCACTTGGTTTTTTGTATCCTATATTAGTGTCATCGGATCATTGCGTGAGTTGTTTGTTACACAAAATCTGCATTTATGCTAATATTCTACTCGGAATACATACTACAAATCTCACAAAAACCTATTCAGTGTCAAATAAATTGTTTCTGATAACTATAATATCGGATCGCCAGATTGAAGATTGATTTCACTTACCTTTTGCGAACGGGTTTGGAATGTAATTAAATACGATTATTCTGAACCTATAAGTACAGCGTCCAAGCAGTTCTCAATAAGAGCAATTGAATCCCTATCGATACGACAATTATGCAGACAGTTGTGATTTAGAGGTGCTGCACGAGAGATTTCGATATGGGGTGCGTGCAAAGACTGAGGAGTTAATTGCCGAAACACGTGAGAAATTTAAAGTGGTTTAATGTATTTTGATGATTTCGAAGAAGTACACATCAGTACATTAGTTGAAATAGGATACTTTATTTGGTACATCTAATTTGTTTAAAAAATGATACCGAAGTGAATATGTGGCTAATCAAAGTAATGGAAAGAAATTAGTGGCAATATACACATTTTGAATAAAATTACATTAAGGTAATCGATCGAGGGCGTCGTGCCTCAGATGGCCTATTAGCTTGTCAACTAAAATGAAACTTATGGAGGTTGTCGCTAATCAATTTATCATATCTATTATATCGATTATGAATGGACTGACCAGTTACTTGATGATATATCCATGATGGTAATGAAACAATTTTCACAAACTTTTTTTATTTCTAGACGTGTTTCGTTAACATCGTGGCTTCTTCTGTAGAAAACTACCGACTATGATTTTATCTAATTAGGATTTGAACCAGAATGAAAAACCATTGCACACTACTGAAAACTTAACATTTACAGTAATACTCTAGTTGTCGCCAACATGCTTCGTAACTTAAATAGAGTAAGGTGAATTGTATTTGAAGCATACATTTCTCTTCTAAAGATACGGTATTTATTTATATGTAATGGATAAAGGTAAATATAAATAATTTCATCAAAGTTATCCACAGTTGTACCGTGGTATGCTTGACAAAATTCAAAAATCCGCAATATAAACCAGCCTCACCAAAACTATGTCAATATCTTGGTAGAAGCTAGTATTGTTAAAGTTGAATGATAAAATTCAAATATATTTATACGCAAATAAAAGAAGGTCATGGTCGTGACACAATTAACGACCACATTATTCAATCATTCATTTATTATCAAAATCATTAACAATATCTTGAAACTAAATGAAGTCTCCATTTGCATCCTAAAAATTAATAATACGTAAAATCACACATCTCACAAGCAACGTAGCAGACTTTTCATTATATTTGATTTAATTCATATTTTAACAAATTTGTGACTATGTTAGTTCACTTTTTGAAGTATATTGTGAGCTTTTCTCTGGTATACACCTAATTTTAGCAGGTGATTGTGAAGTAGGTTTACCTATCAGAAACAATTTTTTCGCTGAAAATAAGAATGAATCAATTAATCACACAACCACCTCTGAAAAAGGAAAAAAAAACTTGATAACATATTCCTGGTTTTATTGAAAGGGTTATATTTTTAGGAGTGATTAATCTTTTGGGAAATGAAAGTTTTTGACTTTCTACTACATCTTGATACAAAAGAAAAGGTGGGAAAAATTTTCTTTCCCAAAATAATCCTGGTGTATAATCGGAATTCGATTCATGACCATTTCTTTTCGACAAAACAGTCGTTACTCATACAACCAACGTTCGTTGAAAAGGTAAAAAAAGAGATCGGGGGCGTTTTTTGTGCATCATCTAGTTTTAAGGTCTAGATTTATTCTCTTGCAGTTTTTACTGGTCGTTTATTTTCATTTAGGAACACAGCAATTACTCATGTACCAACTCTTCCTTTAAATGGATGAAGTTTTTTATGATACGTATTTTTATATTTTTATTTGAGATATTACATCTTAATCATTTATATTGATTTTATTTCTAGTGATTTTTTTGCTATATTTAACGATACATCTACTGCATTCAACTTGTAGAAGAAACATATATTTGGTATGGTTTGGAATGGTAGGTACAATCTTTTTGGATTTGAGTTACTACAACAAAATAGTTTCTTGATCGCCTAGTGATCTGTTTTTTTTTCCTATTTCCTTCGACTACATCGTAATTATAGCGAATTTCTGGAAGAAAGGTAAATATTGTAACACAGTGTACACTTTCCTATTTTTCAATTTGACATACAAAACATTCACTGGAAGAAAAGTAAGAGATGCAATCAAGAGTAAGGAAATGGCACATCAAAGATTCCTCCTATTTGGTTTGAAATATCACTACAGAATATTCAGTTACAACTGTTGCCACTGTTCTCTTGCTGTTATTCTGTCCGGTAACACTTCTATTACTCAGAAGCAAGTAATTTTTTCAATAGATGAAAAATTGTGGAAGAATTTCATTATAAATCATATCTTTTCATATAGAAAATACTACAAGAAAACAACTACTTATTTTTTAGCAGTACTATTAACCCCTGATAAATAAATAGAGAAGACTAAAGCAATGATGAATTGTTCATCGCTCTATTTATGGATTCGAGATACCACGACAATACATCTAGTTACATTCATTTCTATTGATTTTATTCGTTTCTTTGCTATTTTGTTTTTTCAATATCGCAGTTACAATCAACTTCTAGAGGAGGTACTACATCAGTAATATTGCTTCATTGATATTTTCTTTTAGCAACAACTCCAAGAAGAGATAGAAATATAGAGTGATATAGATAAAGTGATACCTATGTAAAACCATGGTTTCGAAATCTTACTTTTGGAAATGAAATACTGCAACACTACATTTTCACTCCAACTTCTGGTGATTGGAATTTGTTTCCTTGCGTTTCATTTTGGCAACACCGCAATTACTCATCCAACCAACTCTTCTTGGAAGAAATAAAAAGAAGACCGAGAGGATGATACATACGTCCGTTGTGCAGCCCCCTGTCCGCAGCAGTGGTGTCCCCGTTTGACCCTTGCAAGGCTGTTTCAAGGCCGAACGTTTGCCGATCTCGTCGCTTTCACGAGGTCGTTTCTTCTTCACTTTGCTCTCATTAGTGTGGCTTCTTTTGATTCTTTCCTAACGCCCTCCACAGATGCTCCCCTATTCCTACTCGACGGACGTCGAGTCGTCCGCCGTCTTCACACGGATGCATAGCAATGAGGTTCCGTCACAGGTCATTGTCGTTTTTTCTCTTCGTCAAACTGGAAGTTTATCACCAAGTTCGGATTTTGGTTTTTCCCTCGTTGATTACAGTCATTATGAACGGTGTTGTAGATTCGTGAATTCGCAGGAAGCACGTTCAGAGTTATTTAAGTAATTACGGAGTAAGTCGGATTCAGCGCTAATTCATTAAAAAGTGCATCTGATTAATATTTTTTAGTTTCCCAATACATCGTAATATACGCTTTTGGAATGGTATTTTAGGATTCTTAATCGCATTGATGAATTCTTGGGAAGGTACTTGATAAGGCTGAACATTAGGATAATTACAACTTTTTGGGATGAGTCGCATATCCAAAATATTAGGTTATTTCAAAAGTTGCGTCTGTTTTTATGAGTGTACTTCCAACTGTTCCAACAAATTAATAGAAATGAGCGCAATTGGAATCAGTATATGTTAGCCAATGTAACACAAGTCAATTAATTCCGTCAGCAAAAAAAATGTGGTGAGGATTCGATGAAGTCGACGAAGACTAGTTTCGACAACGTTTTGAATCATCGAAAACCGCAGGGGCGCTTGAATAGTACTGGCCGATACTTGATGAGAATCCATATTAAAACTTATGAATACAGTTTACTGTATGATTGTCACTCTAAAGTCTTTTACGAAAACCGCGATACGTGTTTCGCTATACAATATCTTTCTCAAGCTGTATAGCGGGATATTCATCAAAAAATAATAATTCCAGCATTCCTACATTTGCAAACACTGAGTATACTTTAGCCAACGTAACACAAGTCAATTAATTCCGTCAGCAAAAGAAATGTATGGTGAGGATTCGATGAAGTCGACGAAGGCTGGTTTCGACTACGTTTTAAACCATCGAAAACCATATTAAAACTTATGAATACAGTTTATTATATGATTGTCACTTTAAAGTCTTTTACGAAAACCGCTATACGAGTTTCGCTATGCAATATCTTTCTCAAGCTGTATAGCGGGATATTCATCAAAAAATAATAATTCCAACATTCTTACATTTGCAAACACTGAATTCGCTGTGAACAGATCCTAGCACTTTACTGGTCCAGTCAACATGTAATGCTTTTGAAGCGATTCTTTTGTAATCAAAGAAAAAATCTCATTATGTATTGTCATATTCACGAATACCTGTTTGTTAAACTAACCGAGGTATGAATTTTAATTATGAGATCTCTACATAACTTGTTAATGAACGTTATGCTATACGGAGCCATTCTAGACGCATATAAATTCGAGTGGAAGTTTTAAAAATTACCACAATAAAACATTGCTCTGTATAATCATCTACTTTATTGAAATATTCTTTCTCGCAGTGAACAATGAGTTTTATAGATCTCCTAGAGATAGAATATGTCATTTAAATCTCTTTACTTGCGGTCGGGTAACTAATAACTCGACTACACTGGAAATAATTTCATTTTGAGCACTTTATGAATCCAATACGCCGACTGGTCTGACAAGAGATGAACTATGAAGCTCGCAGCTTTATTGATTCATTTCACAGGTAGACTGACTTTATGTTGTCAGTTCCATTCTTTTTAAATAATGTATGTCATATATAGAGCGTATCAACCGAAAGAAAACAAAAACTAATTAATTCAGTTTATTGTATGATTACACAATGAACTCTTTAATTAGTTTTTAATATGCATTTTCATCAAGTATCGGCCAGTTATATTCAATTACGAAAGAAATACATTCAATAATGAATAAATGGTTGCGTATTTAAAACACGCTCGGACACCTTGTATATTATGTTTCATGTTTGGTATAAATGAATCTTTTAAGGATATCATCTACAGAAAAACAACATGGCCCAGAAGTGCAGCATTCAAGCGATTTGATTTTCAAAAATATCATCAATATCAAAGAAGGGAGGATTTTTAATTACGGACCCATCAAAACCTCCAACAAGATTAAAAGAAACTAAAAGAATCAGCCTCATTCACCAGAATCTCCAATCAATAGGAAATAGCATAGACGATCTGAACTTTTTACTGAATCAACATAGTGATTGTT
>WOGP01008477.1:0-11194 GCA_015342065.1 Leptinotarsa undecemlineata
ATTGAATAGATATAGGATAGAGGAACAATAGTCGAAGTGTGGCTGAACAATTGACTTGTAAACTGTGATACTTGACTCCGTTGAAAGATTATTGGCAGTTCTAGAAAAAAAGAATAATTTCTTTAAAAATTTTTTATGAATATACTCAAAATGTTCATCAAACGATAGAGTGTTATCTATCTGGAATCCCAGATATTTACATACACTACCCTGGGGAACTCCAACATCATTGATAATTTCACAAGATAACATGTCTTTCACTTTCACCCGTTGTTTTCTGTTGGTAAAATAATTAGATAACCAATTATAGAACTAGAAGAAACATATTGATCATACTTGTAAAGAAAGTTAAAAAAAAATGTTTATGCTATGCAACAACTTGAAGGAACTGTAGATAGAAAGTACTTAATTGACATATATTATACTTTGATCAATCTTATCAATCGAATGTTTGATGTTAGGTATTAAGATATAATTATGTAATATTAATCACACTTGTTACGATTCTGAATTCTGCCCCTATCTAATATTTAATGAATGTGATAAAAATAAAATAATATATTCCATTAACTTCGCCCCGAAGTTCGATAAGAAAATATTCAGTTGCCGATTCCTGAAATTGAGACAATTTGAGTTTTTTTTTGGATTCATTTGTATTTCGACACGTCAGTTAGTTACAGAAGTTCATCGCAACTTTCATGCAAAACTACTCATTACAGTTCGTTAGGTCTGAACCAAGCTCACAAAGTTTGGCCATTCGGGCGGTTTTTACTTCGACTTTCAAACCACAATTCTGCCACGAAATACTTCCGCTTATCTTTATTTACGATGTTCAAATTGCATAACGAGCAAATAAGTGGCGATTATCTTTATTTTCGGACTCGGCAATATTGAGTCGACGTGAAAAAAAAAACAAATAACTTTCCGTCGGCAATTCCGCGAGCGCGTCGAAATAATCCTCGGATTTATTTTATGATACGAAAAAAAGGTGTTTCATTCTAAAATATATGTTATGGAATGCTAAATTTTGTTTTGTCTAGAAGAATGCAGACATTGATTGCAGAAGGTTTTAGGCATCTGCATCATAAATTCTCATAATTTCAAAACAGGTTATTGGGAATTTTCACCACTATCTAAAAGAAATAATGGTTGTTATGGAGAATTTCCGGTAAGCTTTTTATTGATCACAATGAGTTATTTTTTGATTCAGTACCGATATTCATGAATAACTTGTTATATTTAATGAAACTTTTTATCCAAAACACAGCTAATTTCATAGGAATTTATCTCAATGTTTCGTAGGTCACAATCTGCCTCCTAGTCGACGATTTGAAAAAAAACTATATATAAAGATATATTTTAATTTTTTTTTGAAATACAAGTTACTGACTGATAATCATTTCGAAAATAAATAATATTGAATTTTTCCACACCTATACCGAGTTCTTCATTACAACTTTAAAAAGGCAAAGATAATGATAATAATAATGGTGATAAGGCAGAAATCTTAGCCGCACAGATGCAGAAGGCTGTCTGCTGTCTTGACTCACTGCGCTTGCTCAGGACACATGCTTCTCGGACCCAATGATCACTTACCCCACGATGTGGGGATTGGTCATTGGTTGATAATGCTGGCACGCCCTCCCGAATGTATCGGGGCTTTGGGGGATAGGTCCTGACCAGCGCACACTACGGTGAAAAAAAAATGATGGAAATAATAATAACACGGTAACACAAGGATAAGCCAATGCAATAGGGTCTTCCTCAATAACACTGAAGCTGATGAGCCTGATGTATGGTTGGACGATATTTCACCAATCTACTAGTCTATCCTAGTCAAAAAATTGCGGAAGCAATAATAACAGATTTTCATATAATGACTGTAACATGAATACAAACCATGAATTACTTACCAAATTTATTTAGTACACATGAATGATCAATGTTTTTTTGAATGATGTTGACAATATTGCTCAATAAATGTTATAAGATGATGGTTAATACTAACAGTCGTGAAATGACTCAGTTTGAATTAATTTATTTTTTATTATATTTTCATCGCCATTTCTTCCAATAAATTTTTTATTGTGTGTACATTGTATCAATTCATTGGATTATTTCCATTTCAGGTTACAGTGGAATATTTTTTACAAATCATATACTCTCACATTTCATTCTCATTGTCAATTTATTCCCATTTTTTTATAGGATTTTCTTTTTCATTCAACTGATCTAAATCCTTCAGTCAATACTTTCTCAAACAATGGAAATACTTATCGTATACTCTTTCAGTAATAAGTATTTCAGTCAATAACTTCCAGACAATAAAAGTACTTTGATCAATCTCTGGTTAAAACAATGATATTCAGACCAAAACCATGTAGGATTAAATGCTTTAAATATTGATTGACCTTCCAATAATCGTTTGAATCTTAACATTACTAAATGTCATGTATTGTCTTCTTCCAGGAAGGAAATTCTAATACGATTTACTTATGAAATTGATAGCAATACCATCAGTCGAGTTGATGAAATGAAAGACCTTGGCAGTGCTTTCAATCGAAAATTCATTTCTGTTCCAAATATAGACCAAAATATTTCACCGCTAATCGTATGTTGAGCTTCATAATGCTCTGATATACCAATTATAATTCCCACATACAGCGAATTGAAGCTGTCCTAATGGAGTACCATCTATCTATCCATGTTCCTAAATTTTTCGGCAGGATAATTTTGTTGATTTTTTTATGAACTCCGGATATAAAAAGAACTTTATGGATATCCGATGGCAATCTACTGTGCAATGACTGAAGTTTTCTATAACTTTAATAATTGTGAGTTATGTATTAGTTATTGAAAATCTAAAAGCTAGTCCGACACAATATATCTTGGTCTTTTTTCTGATTCACCAATTACAGATGATTTTCAGATTTTTAAACTAGTATATAGTTGCACAAAGAATGCACGAATAACCATCAAAGTAAAGACTACACATATCAGTGCATCATTACATTTAAACAGAGTTAGTGAAAATTTTTAGAATTTGAGAAGTGTACTAGTACTAGTACAATTAGATTGTGATATTAACTGGTATCGCAACAAATCAAAGAATCTAGAATAATATTATCGTTATACAATTGAACCATTTGCTCTCATCTGAATGATTTTATTTATCTGAATAACACAATTGGCATATTCTATTTGAACAATCATCTACTTTCTTTGATTTGCTGCCTCTTTTGATAACCATTAAATTAATTCGTCTGCAAATATAATCATAATTTTGATAAATCAGAACTGTTTTCTCCATTTCATAGTTTTTCGAAACCCATTCTTTAAAGAACACGCATCTTAGTCGTTTGAAAAATTCCATTCACTCTACTATTACTATTGGTAGCGCATTTTCCATATTATGATATTATATATTCATAAAGCACGTAGCAAAGAAAATCCCCCCCAGTACAAAAAAGCACGTAAAACTTCGAAGCCTATCTCCAATTTTATACCGAAAAAAAGTGAGCTAACATTTTGAAGGTTGAGTGCTTTAAATAATCTCTATCGAGTATATTGAGTGGATGTGTCCTTTGAAGAGGGTCACGACGATAGGTAAAGATACTCTGGAGGAAATAAATATAGTCCGGGATATGTACCAATATCGTTTTATCGTAGTACGGCGTATATACAGGGTATTTGGTATTTCAGAAATTACCTGAAATATATTCGGTAGTAGTATTACAAAACGACATACATAACGACGGACAGTGTATATCACTTTGCCCAACCCCATTCAGGTGGTAGGTGCATTTTGAGCATTTTCATCAGTCCTAAGAGCTTCATCGTTCCACCTCGGATATTACGGAAGATTGTTCCATGAAAGTGAAGTTTTTACTTTTCATTCAGTATATTTTGTAGGAATCCTGTGAATGATATATGATTCAATTGCGTAACGAATATTTGGAATAGAAAATAAATGGAATAGAAAAGTGTTATTCTCATAATTCATAGTTCATATAAAAGTATTTGTTTCGAAAGTATTTTTCTTTCGGGTAATTCAATGTTCATATGAAAGTAGCTGTTTCGAAGAGGCTTTTCTTCCAGTCTGGAAGTTAGTTCTTTGCATGATCTACACATCTTTGTATAGAGTTAATTTTTTGAAATTCACTGATTCCTTTCTTTCCCACGTTTTTTTGTATAAAGATAGAGAAGTAGAAAACAAAAACTTTTCTTTCCAAAAAAGTAATATTACCTGAAAAAACACCCCTTTCAATTTAAACATGATATAAATGCTTTTGATGGACGGATAATAACCTTGATTATTATAACTCAGATTTTACTGAAACTCGTGATTGAGTCCCACAAGGTTCAGAAATGAGACCAACAATTTTCTTCATATACCAATAGTAGACAAATGCCATTTTTGATCAACATTTTTCTCGCTTCATACAGACGATATAAGTTCAATAATGCAAAAGTTCTATTTCATTTTCAGTAAAAACAAGTAATCTCATTCAATTTTAGTTTTTTCAAAAAGATTAATTGGCGTTTTGATTGCCCAAACTCATGATTTTAGGGAGTTTTTCAAAAGTAACTGAAATTTGTATAAGAAGCTGATTCAATAAAAAAAAGTGTTGTATACAAAATTTTGAGTATAAGAAAAAAACTCAGATCAAGTGAGGTATGTGGTAAAGGGGAGTATGGAAGTTCTGTTATTGAAAAAACTGTTTTTCCTTGGATTTATTCTACGCCAGAGATTCCAGTGGCATCTTTTATCAAAAAAAATAAAAATGATATGAATTTTACTTTACTTAGGAACAAAAGTAGAAACAACTGAATTAGATATGTACAGATTTTGAGACTTCATATCTATCACTAAAAATAACTATGATAATCCATACCAAAATGAAAATTTTGAGTACAAATCTTACAGTAAACGGTGTTGATTTTTTTATGTTAAAATGAATATACTATGAACTTTGGATACAAAAAGTTGACTCAACAAACATAACAAATAACTGATAACTGATAACAAGTAACTGATATAGTCATATATTGATGTTCATATAATATATACTCTGAATTTATACTGAATTTTTTCCATTATACATACACTTGCATATGACACCATTGTACCACTTTCTAGAACTAAAAATAAGCTGTAGATATTCGCACTTCTGTTCGGGGAGAACATCACAAGAAACTTGTGAAAATTCGCAACAAAGAGTCTCGTAATAATACAGCAAAGAATGGAGAAGCGTCTGTTCTATTTGCATACCTAACACTCAACTTATTATTTATTCAATTTGATATCATGAAGACGCAAATGCAGCGAATCCTCTCTTAGAGTATCTCAAATAGATGTATGCAAATATATATTTCAACAGCAGCTCTTTCGACACTTCAGGTCGTTACTTTTTGAAATGGAAGAAAACGTACTTTCATTTGTTTTTAATATAGTCTGTATCAGCGATCAAGAATAAATTTTGTGAACTAACATCGTATCAGTCAATAGTGTTACTGAAAAATGAGGGGTGTCAAAAATGTAAATTCTACACATGTTGAAATGAATTGTACTCCATCAAAGTTTTTCATACCGTATAGAATTGACGAACAGCTGTACACTTATTTTTTTGACCTTCCAGTCGAATTGTGGAATTATTTCTGGAAACATTTTCAATCTCACAAAAAATTTAGGAATAACTTCTATATTTTGTTTCATTTCTCTAGTCCGTTAGTTCCAACTCCTTTGTTCATCCATCTTTGACGAGGTCTATCTTTTCTTCTTTTTTCACCAGATCAGAACCATTTTCGTTACTCTAGTTCTATGCTTTTTGTACACGCCTCAACTATCTTATTCTCTCATTTTTGGCTTCCGTATAAGTATTCTGTCTCATTTCTAGTTTTTATTGGTTATATATTTTCGGGTGATACTTTTCCATATATTCTCCTTAATATTTACTTTTTTCATCCCTCTAATTTCTCATCTGACATTTGCAACACCCACGTGTCAGTCGCGTACATAACTGTAGCTCTGATAACTGTTCTCTAGATGATTTCTTTCATTTTCTATGACACGACATTGGCTTACATCAGGGATTTCAGAATTTCATATTTTCGGTTTTCTTTGTCATTTCCTGTTCTTCTATGCCATCTGAACTCCTATTTAGGTAATTCTTGTCCTCCATTGAAACTATAATCGTATTTTACTTCTATTAATATCTTGAATACATTTTGCGTCATATTGAGTGTTATCCTTCATTATTGATTTCGTCTTCTATTGATTTATCTTCAGACTATAACTTTTTGCTTCCTCTAGTATTATTCTAGTCACCTTCTGCATTTTTTTTTACTTTTTTTCATAAATGTAAAATCATCTGCGAATATTATTTTCTTTGTTTCAGTTTTACTTCTCATTATTACCTCTAAAACAAAATTAAACAATACTGTTAATAGTCTGAAGTCTCTTTCTATCGCGAATACTCTGGTATCACTTCTAGCGGCATTTTTGTGACTTTAATTACCTTAATTGGTACACTTGTTTTCGGTGGATTGCTACATATGCATATTTGAAGTATGTAACAAGAACGTAAAGGATACTCTTTTATTCGTTACAACTAGTTTAGAGTTTTTTCAGGGAACGGGACACGTTACTCATCTATTGGCCTGAGTACCACTTGGTAGTTTCTGATTACTTTTTATGCGGATTTATTAGTTTTACTCACACACAGTGAGTAAACTGTTTCCAGCAATGCTCTGCTTCTATGATTTCAACACTGCAATATGTCTCATTTCTGAAAAATAGAACATACTCTCGCTTTTGTCTATTTCCTTGTTATAATTTCCTTTTCTCATAATACTTTCATCACTTACTAACTTTACGCTGTTATTTCCTTGTTGCTTCTGGAGCTTTATTGTTTTTGAATTCCCAGTTATTTATCCCTTTGAGATAGTTCCTACTTTACGGCTATTCCATTTTTCATACTGTTCCTGAACCTATTTTTCCTCTTTATTTCATTTAATTTTTTGTTTCTATCTCTTTCAAATTGTTTTCATTATCTTGTCTTTTTTCCTTCTTCTTTTTTGTGGTACTTTATTTCTTCATCGCCTTCATCAGTGTTTAACATAGTTTATAGTATTTCCAATACCAATTGGAACAGCGCAGAGAAGGAATTCCCGCCTCGACCTAGGCGTCGGCATATTATTTTTCAGTGTTAGTTTTTCAGTTACTTATTCTTACAATCATCAGGCCAACAAAATTGCTAGAAAAATCAAAATTCTTCTTCGCTATATTCGGATGAGGTGGAATCATCATCGGATTGAATAACGATCGGATTAATGAAACTTTGCACATATTTGTTCTCTTCTTTTATAACGTGGGCCACACAGTTCTTCCACACATCACTATTATCTACTTAATTCACCACTCGCCTTATATTGTCAAGCACCACAGCATTCAAAGTCGTTGACTGATTACATTTTCGCAAGCTTTCTTTCAATATGGCCCAAACCATTTGAATTGGATTGAAAACACAATAGTATGGAGGCAAACGTAAGAGAATATGATCACGTGATTCACACATCGAATCAATAATATACCCTTTTTTGGAATTACGTTGTTTTATGGTTGCCAGTAATACCTTTTTCGTTGGAATCCTTTCGGGTATTTTCATGTCACGATTTCACATGAAATCGACAATATCTACTTTTTTGTGTTATTGTTTGGTATTGTAGTCAATAACCGAAAATGATACGAAGCGTTATCCGTAACAATAACCGAGTTTGGAGGAATATTTGGGAGAAGCTGCTCACTGAACTAGGTTTCGAATAAAACCGCAGACATATCTTCGTGGTAATCAGCAGACGAATCTTTTATATTTTTGGCCAACAGAAGCAAAGCGTTAGGTACGAAACCACTTTCATTTCCGGCATGCAAAATTATAACACGTTTTCCCCTTGAAGAAGGTGTGTTCAAAGCAGAATACTTGGTTTCGTCTACCCAGCCATATTTGATAACATCATGGGTGTCAAACCAAGTTTCGTCGAGGTAGATTATATGTCTGATGGATTCTCGGTAGCTTTTCATTCGCCTCAAATATTCTTGTCGGAGTTGAACAATGCGTGTCGATTCCATTATGACCATCCGATTGTTAAATTTTTTATATTTGAAACCACAAGAGAATAAGACACCTCGTAGAGATTCTAAAGATTTGTAATTGTAATCGGGATAGTCGAGTAATTTATACCAAGTCATTTCCAAGGTTGATACTTAATTTTTTTGGTATACACCATTAATTGTTCGCCGAATTGTTTCCTTCTTCAAGCATTCATGAATATTTAAAATTACTCGCTGAACTTGAACATGTAAGTTGTTATTTTCTAATTTCGGATCTCTGTCGATTGAGACACACGTAATGTTATCATTTGTTACAAAAGGTCTCCAGAAAGCCATATTGATGAAAGGACCCAAAAACATTAAGATTTTCACAAAAATCGGTTTAAAACGATGAGATTGGAACCTTTGATGTAAAAGTTGAAAACTTTTTCTATAGAGCAATTACCCTAACACAAAACTGATATTTTTACACTCGACGCGTGTTTCGCTTTATAATCTATTGTTGAAAAATTAGTTTGCAGGTAGTGGTTCCACTAGTTATTTACCGAAAAATCAATTAGGATAATCATCATTTAACAAACAAAGTCCACATCGAACCAAAAAACTCCAGGTATAGAAACAGCGAACCTTTGTCTTTAGATTCAGTATCAATTTGCTTCTCCTGAAGATGCTAACCTTGTTAGCGAACCGCGCGTCGGGTGCATAAATATCAGTTTGGGGTTATGGTAATTGATCTCTAGAAAAAGTTTTCAAAAATCGGTTTGGAAAACCACTCACTACCTCACCTAACCCCACGAATACACGGCACTGATAAAGAAATATTGTGAAAGGGACAAAAAAATGTTATTCAGACAGTGCAGCTAGCCGAGCCTTTATTCCTCAACTACGTTTGATAGCACGTTTACTAACTATCTGGGCGACTAGGGGCCACAGGCAAGAAATGTTTATGACTGTAATCTTATTTTTTTGCCGTTCCAATTGGCTATACCAAAGCTAAGTTAGAGTTTGTTTGTAATGGATATTATATTCATGGAATTGAAGCGTTTGAGAAAACTCATAAATATATGTTATACCTACATTATTCGATTATTTATTTGTAGAAGATATGCCTTAAAAGAAAAAAGAAAAAATCAGTGATAGAATTTTTTCTGACTCCGTTTTTTTTGCGAAAGTCATCGGTTACCCAGTTGAGTCTGAAAGTAGTTGAAGCCCAAGTAGGTCACCGAATCTTACAATGGTAGTTCATTTAGAAGGCTGAATTACAGATTGATAGTAATATGAAGAGTGTGGTGGTATTCGCGTGTTTGAAGAGGATGGTTTGGACTTTATTGAGAATGAGTTTTTTTCACCAATTGATGAAAATAACTGTATAACTGCTTCGAAAAATGGAAATCAGCTGTAAATAATTACAGGTGCCTCACTTTACATTTTAGAGAACACCTGAACAAATCATGATAATATATTGAGAGATGTTCTGTCGGGTCAGACAAATGTATTACTCTTTATGATGCTAAATATTGAGTTAGGAATTGAATTTCCGGGTCACGTGGTACAGAAACACGGAGTCGAAGTAGATCCTCAAAGATAGAGACAATTTAGGTTTTTCCAGATCTTCGCCACACAGGAGCCCTTGCAAAAGGTACATTTTGCAACAGGGTTTGTCCCTAATAAATTTATAATTACTCAAACCTCTAGTGTTTCTCTATTGGTGCAGAAGAGTGGACTTAAGAGGAACAGCAACTCAACGTGAAGACCAGAAAATGCCACTAAACTAAATGGGAATCTCCTGAAAACATGGAGACCATGGACTTTTGAGTAGTGCATGTCAACCATTTAAGCGTTAGTAAAATTATTCATGATGGAATCACTGCTAATTGACAACTCAGACTTTCACTGATATAACAACACTACCACTGTCAGCGACAAAGAAGATGTATGTTTAGTTGATTAATATAAAAAATAAAAAAACCTGGCTTTTACACATCATCTTATTTTTCCACAAATTTGCACGTATATTTCAGATTTATTGGACGGTTACTTACTGAATTAACATCAACACACACTAACACACATTCAAGAAACAAATACCATAAAAAACACCTTTCCATCATCGAAGAGTGATTAGATAATCAATTTAAGATGTTTATTTATATCGTTGTATCCTGCCTACTCTACGAGAAGATAGGAAGTACGCGTTTCCAACATTTTACAGACAATTAAAACATTACGAAATTAGTATTGAGTGTTTTCACTTTTTTGTCTGGGCCATCTACCAATGACACATATCTTTAAGCACGCGGAAGAGTAAATTTGCGTAGAGACTGATTCAAAAATTCCAACAACAAAGTTTCTCTCGTCATCGATTACAGTGAAACATTCATGAATAAATAATAAAGGTAGGTATACCTACAACAAAATTTATTCAAATACATGACAAATGACAGCCAATTATAAAATATCATCGAGTCATCTAATGTGAAGAACTTCACATTAGGTAGGCAATCAAAATTCTGCGATTGATTGATTGAAAAGAATGTCTTTAAAATACTGATTTTATCAGTTAATCTGCTCGGCAGTTCAGTATTGTTTACTATCAAAAGTTAGAGGAAGGTTTCAATTGTTGCGGAATCAATGAGTCTCACTATTATTCTTATTTTATGAATCGTGTGGTGTTTGAGATAAGTAATAAAGACGTTTCAGTTATTTCTACGATATTGCTATATCTCTTCTTTTTCATATATACATTTTCATTCATGAATTTTTCTATAATCGCGAGTGTACAAATCCTGAGCCAATTTCGAAATGTGTAGGTGTATTCTCTAGAATTAATTTACACACATCGCCAAAATTCTTGGCCCCCCTTATGCTTGTCTAAATGACACACTATTATCATGAGTCAACACGGAAAAAAAAGATTTGTTGAATGAAAAAAATTTCACTTCATTCAAAGAAATAAAAATGTCATATATGCACGACAAAATATGTTGTTGGTGCAAGAAAAAACAATTCTTAACTCCCAACTATTTCTTCAAGCATATGTTCATTGTATCAAACAAATCTTTGATTGAAACAATCACATTGATC
>WOGP01008478.1:0-11194 GCA_015342065.1 Leptinotarsa undecemlineata
CGATTTTTTGGTAAAAATGTACTTAGTATGGGTCTATACAAATTGAAGTTGTTCACGAATTCAGATCATTCATTTCAAAATATCATATCATACCATTCAATCAAAAGAAATCACATAATTATTTGGGGGAGAAAAAGCTGTGAACCATTTTTTTTAACATGAAAAATCCTTATAACCCATTTTGGTTTTTGAATCAGTATTCCTAACCCCAAATGAAAAATTTGAATAAATGAGTAGTTCTTATTTTCCTTTCTGGAGAACCATTTCAAATTCAAATATCCTCCACAAATCCTCTTTCTATCCTTATTCATCACTTTTCCGTAACATGACACACATTTTTTTTAAATTTGAGAAATGATTTCCAGATAATATTGTCTGATTCCTCAAAGGACTCAAAATTGAGGGCTCTCTGAATTACTCCACAGAGAAAAATCAAAAAGAATATTACCTGGCGATCTGGAAAGGTTATGTCCTATCTACCTAGGTAATTTCTCATTCAGATATTTCATAATCAATATCGAGAATTGTACAAAAAATTACCATCTGACTTTTCACCAAAGGTAGATCTGTCAAACATATAATCCTATCTGATCATCCAACATACCTGAAATTATTGGTTTATCTAGGGGGTATAGAAAACAGTATCGAAAATTATTTCCACCAAACGTTACCTTTTCCACTATTTTGATATCTGCAACGCATTACCGAGTTAGGAATTTCTATTACCCTTAAAGTTCAATTATAACTAGAAAATTTACCGAAACCAAACCTCGAAAACAACGCATTCTTGATCAAACACCAGGTGTCGAGGAATCTTGGTCTTACAACATTTCTTCTTTGTGAACAACGTTTATCTTCGATATTCAACGTTTTATACTGAGCCTTCCGTCGATCCTCAAAAATAGCTTCTTCAAATGCATTTGAAGACCTATGCATCTGGCGCAATTTCAAAATTTTGCAATCGCAAACATCTGATTCAGTTACTCCGTTAACTGAAGGCAGGTAATTCTTTCGTTAAAATTCTATCAGGTATTGTTTTTCGTGTTCAGTAATATACGGATAATGAAGTTTGATTCACCCAAACTCTTCTCACACGCTTCTCTGATCTGAAAACAGACAAAAAAAATCAAATTTATATAAGCGTTTTCAGTTTCGTGAAGTATTGGCGGCGGGCATATGAACCAACGGTTGGAAAAAGGTGACGAATACAATGGTTATGGTTTCCCCAACATCAAGCTGTGAAGTTTTACAGTCTATCGTTAGCTTTTTACGATAATTTATCGAGTAATTTGTTAGTCAATAACAAAGCGCTCTCACCTATCAAGTTGTAACATTTAATCTTTCCAATTATCATTTTATATTGTTCGCGAACCTATTTTTGTAACACCAATTATTTGAATTCGAAATTTGAATTTTCATTGATCTGAGAGTGAGAAGTGCATGGAGTTTTGATCAAGAGTTGTAAGCTTTAGTGCTTCAATTCCTAAGGTCATTGAGAAATGTAGAAAATGCCAGAACTTTAGAACTTGATTTCTTTTTCATTCATTCATCACAGGGTTAGAAATATAAAGCTACATTGGAACTCAAAAAAGTAAATTCCATTCTTTGTTTATTCGTACGCTTGAAGTGTCTCCCATCCCAGTGTAACTAAGTTGGCCCATAGTGACAAGTGTTGATAACAGGTAGACTATTTCTATACATTTTTGGTGAGTTGGTAATTTGGTAGCTTTTATCAACACTTATGAATGCTTTTTTATGAAAACAAAGTGAAGAATTAACCTACTCCTCCGAAAATCAATATCTATTAATTCCAAATGGGCAGAAACGCTACCTTCTTTCCCTAAATTAAGGAAATAGTAAGAATACGGTATAGTCATTTTTTCAAATTGTAATTATCAATTTACCGAGAGATATAAACTCCGTACCTGTCAATTTATTATATTTCATTATAAATCATATTGACAAATTCCTATTTTCTACATTTCATTCGTATATATAGATATGCCGGAGTTGGAAATTAGACAAGGGGAAGTTTTGATTGAATCTTATTTACATAGGATTTTCAGCTTGACCTCACCTTATCCAAATGTATTCGGTAAATAGTAACTGACGCAAGAGATTGTTTATTTTAGACCACATCATATTTCGTAAGGGTTGGAGATTATTCCAAATATAGTCATCCCGGAGGTCATATATGATTCCCAGAGTTCTACAAAATTTATAAGGCAAGGTGAAGTTAACAACTCCTTGGCGATTTTGTGTATGAGGAAATGTAATTACTTTCATTTTATCATATTCATTGTTGAATAGAGTAGAGAGTATGCATATTTCTCTTATGTAGAATGTTCTCAGAATTTGGCCCACTTTGACGGTAACTACATGAATATTAAAAACTTCTGGTCAATCGGATTAGAGGTAGTTGATGTGGTTCAGGAATGTATGAAAACGTTCAATGAGCTAGCCAGGCCGGGTTAATCCGCTTCTGAAAGTCAGACCCGTGTCTCCTCTCGCAACCTAACTCTCGCTTCCTCCAAATGTTATTTGACCATGAAGATACGTAACGAGAACTAGGCATGCGGAAGCGAATGAATTTGCAGTAGTCTATCAGATATCAGTACAATAATTGCTTGAACAAGTAAAAGTATGGAGTGTCCTGTTGAGGAACCGATTATCGCGAGTTCAGCTTTTATAGTAATGAGCAGATGGGTAACGGCATTTTCTATTTCAGGACATTATGATTCCATTTACTCTTTTCATTCCACCATGGTTAGAGTTTTCCATAATCTCTTGTTGATTTCTATACTCTTTCAGGATCCCACGAAGTAGATGAAGTAATGGTACATAAATAGTGCAGAAATCAAACGAACTCAAAACGTTTTCGATGGCAGCGTCAGCTATAATTTTCCACGAGATGAGATTGACCTATCTTTGTAGGTACACATGTTGATAGATGGTGCAAAAAATAGAAATCTGTTTCTGGTATATTGTTAGGTTCTTCAGTTTATGAACCGTATTGTGAAACATCTTTCACCTAATATCAACATTGGAAATTGGTGTCACAATATACTTGTGATTTGAACCATTTTTGCAGTTTTCTCTCTAGCTCACGAACGAAGATGAATCATGTACGTCTACAACAAGACGTATCGTATGCGAATTTTCTTTGAAGTACCGACAGTCTACGAATACCCTTCGGCTGGTCACCGAACGTTCATCGAAATACTGAATGTTGTTTGACTTGTCTCATTTGAACGTCTTTATCAAGTTTTCGCGTTGTTTTCGTATGCCACTTTTACGTTTGCGTTCAGATAAATACGCACCTCAAAATTAATTAAGTTTTTCCGAGACACTTGGAAATTATATGAAGTCGATAAAGTAACATGTTTCACACTTCATGTCAAAGCGTGTTATTGGCCACCAAGCAGCACTATACTCATATTTATAGGATTCAAATGCTAAAAAGTAACCAGTAGGACAAGTGAGAACCTCAAGTTCCACGCGAAAATTTCTATCTTATTCCAAGAGCCTCCACGTATTATGGATAATACGCAAAAAGCCTTCTCATATTATAGAGATGGAGAAGTAGAAAGCCAAAACCTTTAATTTTTTTTACAAACTGATATCACGGTGGAATAGGCTCGCTCCACCGTAACATCTAGTCAGTTAAAATTACGAACAGAGCGGATCTCTTTCAGAAAGGGGGTATTCCACAGCTAATCAGAAGCGTAAAGGTTGAACCAGTAGAAGTGAACTGGAAATAATTACAAAACAATGAAGATAATTGAAACTATCTCTGTTTTTTATCACTCTAACATATTTTGGAAATAGAACAGATATAATTCCGGGTTTATTCAGAAAAAACAATGTGGAAGAGCCATTCAACCAACATGCCAAGTTATCTGATTTCCTTTTTGATGCCAAAGATAAGCTGGATAAGTTGAAAGCAATCTGGATATCATAAGCACAAGTATCCGGAGTGTAACAGTGTTTATGTGGAACAATGTGATGGAAATTTCCAAAAACGATATGTTAAACATGTAAGGTCCTTCAGACTAGGAAAAATGATTTGACATTCTCAAATCATTCCTTGGCATGCAACCACAAGTTCCCGAATGTAAAAGATACGAAAATTTTGCACTATGCAAGCAAGGGTTACAAACACAATTATTTAGAATCCTTGGAAATTCACAAGCGAGTGCAACCTGTTAAATGATCAAATAGCATATCCGCATTATAAATTAAAAATCTGTACCTAATCAAGCCAAGTTACCTCTATTATTACCTACAGGGGTGCTATATGCGAATGTATTCAACCATTGTTACTTCTGATGCACTGTATATAAACTTTGGTGTAGTAGTGAATATTACTGGAGTTTTTTCCCAACACCAAATCGTTATTTCTAACACCTGACAGGTGTTTTGATCATCAAGTGATAATCTTCAAGAGAAAGATTAAACAAGAGTTCAATCTCTTAAACAAGATTAAACAAGATTTAATCTCTCTTTTGGAGATGATCACTTGGTGATCGAAACACATGTTGTTGTAATATTCATTAAACATTGTTAGTTTGATGTATAAATTTGAAAATGTCCTCATAGGACGAAACTGCAGTAACGTTACTTACAAATAAAAGTTGAAAATGTCGGTTATTTGAGGGTGTTGAAAAAAGTTACATGTCTGTTTAACTTCCTATCCTGCACCTTTTAGTAATGCATCTCCAAGTATATTTGAATGGGTTGAATTTTCCGAACACTGCCGTGATTATGTTGCTGAAATGAACAGAAAACAAACATGGAGTTGTACCTTGGCAAGGTTATAATTTCAGAAGTACTTCCATTTTGACTATCTCCCTGGGTAATATCTTTTTGGGAAAGTTGTCATTATTTTATGAAATATAATATTTAGGCAAATAAGTGATAATATGATGATGGTGATTACGAATACAGCTTATAAAATAGAAATATGTGTGCTCAAGTTCAAAAATCTGTTTAAAATCTGTTTTTATGTTAACCAGCGGTCGCACTTCTACGAACGACAACCCTCAGAAGTCGAAACTTGTGCGACATAATTATCGAGGTCTTACATTTTAACGTGTGGTTCATATAACGGGTTGGACGATAGCAATTGAAAATCGTTCGTTCAGACTTGGGCTTGAACCACCGACCAACACGGCAGTCAATTCGAGTGAGTGAACAAAGCATCGAACCGCCTGGCTACCAACCGACCACAAAGTGGTCAAGTGCTTTTATCAATCTGAATGAATTTGGGTTTTCTCTGAGTTGTTATATAAAAATGATAATTTTTTTTCATATAATCAATTTTATCATTAATAACAATTTGGTTTCGAATACTTAACAGATTTCGCAGGAGTGTTGTATTTTTATGAAGTAACCAACTTTTCTGACTGAAAATCTGTGGAAAACTAATTCTCATGTTCCCAAATACAAAGTGTAAAAAAACATTGAAATGATACATTAACATAACTGAATAAATAATCAACATATTTTCTCCCTCTCTCACATCTGCACTTTGTACACTACCACATTGTCCTTGATAGACGGCCAATACAACCAGCAGCTTTTTGACATATTTGAGTCGATTATGACTACATCGTCTATCTTCAAATTTTCAGTCATCTGAAAAAATTTTGTCCGTTTTGTCAGAGTTGGTGTATAGTATAGCTCAATAGATCTCTTTCAACTTCTATCTTCATGTGAACTCGCAGAAAGTACAATAAAACTGTTTAGTGTCGATGGCTTACTTTTGAAAAACTTGATCTTCATTCATTTCTTCTTGATATTTTATCAGTTCATTATTTTTTCCTTTCATATCGTTGATTATGGGAAAAACTAATTTTCGGTTTTTCTCTTCTGGCAATCATCCGCCCCAGTGCCATAATGGCTGAGTCTCTACATGAAGTATTCTGTTCTGTTTTCAAATGAACAGTTTTCATGAATGAGCATGAGAATAATACTCCATCACGTTTTTAGTTATGCGTTACCATTAGTGTTACCAACACTAGCTCTCATTGGACCAAAGTAGTCCATTTCAATGTATTTCGGTAGAAGGTCCAACAAAACTACTAAGTCTGCATTTACATAAAGTACAAATTTTTTAAGTTCAAAATTATTGGGTATTAAACGGTTTCTTCAACTTCTGCTACGGCCAGTCGATCAATCACTCTCAAAATTCCTTCTATTTTAACATCGACGATAACTGAAAGAGCCTGTTCAAAGTGCAAATCAGTTTTTCATTCAGTAGTGAAAATATTTCCTGCTTGAAATATTGATAGTGGACAAAACGTATCCAAATTTTTTCAGCTCTTCAAATTCCTTATGGGATTGATTCCGATAGTGATGTCAACTTTTTTTCATCTTAGCTACGCGAAAAATCCAAGCTGTACTTCTGATGAGCGCTTCAAATAAGACGAAAATCTTGTTATATCCGGAAGTGATTCTTTCAAATTCTTTGTTGAAAAACACAGTGTTATATACGCATAACTCTATTGTAGGTACACGAATTAATTTTTTTTCTGTACAATTCATTGCGTCTGTCGATTTGTCTATACTGTAGGATGTGAGAAACCTATAGTAGTTTGATAGTTTGGATAAATCAGTTATTTCACTCACTCTATGTGCTACAAAATATTTGAACTTCCTCGAGTCGATTTTTGTC
Organism: Leptinotarsa undecemlineata; assembly: GCA_015342065.1. Lineage (NCBI taxonomy): Eukaryota > Metazoa > Arthropoda > Insecta > Coleoptera > Chrysomelidae > Leptinotarsa > Leptinotarsa undecemlineata. The sequence goes on from WOGP01008478.1 coordinate 6,677, forward strand.
CAACTTAGAAGGGTGTGGGAATCTGACCAATAATGGTTAAGTGAAATATCAAACAAGTTCCTTTCTTATATACATTTAGACATTCCAGTACCCATCACTGATCTATCCTCTTCAAACCTGATATGCCTTTGAAATCATCAAATTTTCAATGGAGGCTAATCTTCCAACCAGATTTTCTATTTTCCATATCCACTCTGTCATTCCCGAGCCCCGATCTCATATATCTTGAAAAACTATTTTGGCTATAATTATGAAATCACATATTAATCTTGAAGGATCAAAAACTAACATGTTTGTATTCAAAATAGTCCCCTTCGTACTTTTTTTTCATTTCATTTTTCATATATTTTTCAATTTGAATAAGAAATGCTCGTTATTTGGTTTCCAGGATAATCTCAAAACACGTTTAATGGCAGGTCCTTTTCAATGTCCATATCCTCAATTCCTTTTTCTGTTTTTTTTTGTCGAATTTTCTAGACAATTACTTGCACAATTATGAATTTTGAATCCACTTCTTCTATAGATTTCAATAAATAACCCTGTACATAGTGCTGACATCTCTATCTGCCAGCGAAACTCCTTCCTGAAATTCTTGTGCATTCATTTTCATTATATATTGAGCTCAATATTTTGCTTCAAAAATCATTACATCCATTTCAAATTCCTCGATTACATTTTTCTCGTTTCGCCACAGGAATCTGTGAAAATTTCCATCCTTTTGTCTAGCGTTAATTTCATGAAACATATCTTGTATGTTCACTGTTGATGCTTTTTTGTCGAATCTGAAATTGAAGAGTACATTGAGTGAGGATTCAAAAGATCGAGACTTTCAAGAAGTACATCACTGAAACTTATTCCATTAATTTTAGAGGCAGCGTCAAAAGTCAATAACCAAAGTATTAATTATGCCGAAATGGGTCAAATACCATTCATTTTTATACTTTTCGATTTTCTGTTCATAATCTCTGGCAAATATTGGCAATTTTTTACACTTCTTTCTAAATAAATTGAAATCTATGGATTGCTGTGGGTTTTGAATCTGAAAGTTTTATTTCATTGTCCTCCCACAGTGAAACAATTTTCCCTTTATTTTTTTCCACCTTTTTTGATGTATTTCTTATATATTTCAGTGCGTTTCGAAAGTGAAAATTGTTTCACTAATTCATAGAAATCATAACTTTTTTTCATGACTTATATGCAGTGTGAAATCATTCGATTGCGGAAATTTGTTATGTTCCGAAAACATCTTGTCCCAATTTTGTTCTAGAAAAACCAAGTGCGTTTTGTCCATTTCTGTTTCAATTCCCGGATAATGTTTAAATCTATATCATCTTGCCTCATCATCTTTTTTGGTGTTACGTTATTTATGTGAAAAATTTCACTCATGCTAGGTGTTTCCACATCTTGACAGAATTTTTCGAATATTTGATAATGAACAGAATGTTTCCCCATTCCATCTTTAATCAGAAATATCCTGATTGTCACACATAATGTAATCAAAAATGAATATTGAATCAGGTTTGGCCTCTGATGGTTTTATTTCGGCTATATTATTGGCGAAAGTGAAAAATCCCAACCCTTTGATTGGAGCTAATACTTCACGCAAGTACTCATATTTGGGTTGATAAACTTTTAATATAGATAAACATTTGCAAATCTCGATCCTAGAGGATGTGTGAGCAAATAAATCATTACATTAGTTTTTCCACAGTCCTAAGGTGTTGGGTTTATCCCCTTGAATTCGAACTCCAATTATTCTAAACAAGAAAAACTCCAGTGTTTGGTGGCTGTATTTATTGTTCACTTTCTTGGATCATTACGACATAACCGTCGTGGACTGTATATTATTTTAGTCTTCTTGAATCGCACAAAATGTTAGTGTTAACACGACTTCAAATGTCTAAAAACCAACATGTGGCGAGGGTCAGAAATCTACTTAGATACATAAGGTTGATGCAGTTGTTCGATAACGAAATAAACATTCGCCTACAAATACAAGACAGTAAATGTTTCCAGATCTTGAACGTCTACACAAAATATTAAAAGTTATGATATTCCGGACATACCCCCCACTTTGAAAGGGCGCCTTCCAACAGAAAATACAAAAGGAATGCCCTATATATGATTAACCTAAGCTACAATTTATTCTACATAACAGTTTCTGAAAAGCATTTCTTCACTCTACCGCAGATATTTCGACTTCAGGAAGTTGACATAGTTTTGTTACAGCACGTTTCACTTCATCATTTGAAGTTTTTACAGTGGCGACTCGAACCTTCGCATTGGACCAGGATAAACGTTGCTAACTCTTCCCATCCGCCAATACAACGGAGCTAGATTATCATCCTTGATGATGAAGAGTTGTCCAACTTGTACATTGACTTTCTCCTTCGTCCGTTTATATCGTTGTTGCAGTTCAGTGATGTATTCAAATGATCAGCTGGACCAGAAATGTTGAAGAAGCATTTGGAGATGTTGAAACTTGGACAGTCTGTTCGTTGAAACTTCCCGAACATCTGGGTCTGGTAACGAAGTCAAACGTTGTCCAATGAGGAAATGGAAAGGAGTAAAGCCATCCATATCATTAGGGCTGGATGATAAAGGGAATTGCGGACGTGAATTGAGGATTGCCTCAATTTGGGTGATTAAAGTTGAAAACCCTTCATATGTTGACAAACCTTTACCAAATATTCTCTTTGAATGATGTTTACAAGACTTAACACCTGCCTCACATAAACCTCCAAAATTCGGGGAATTTGCTGAGGAGAATTTCCAAGTTATTCCCTCATTTTCAATATTATTTATTGAAAAATCTGCCTGGTTTTCAAAAAACGCACCTAGTTGCTCAAGTTCAGCATCAGCTCCAATGAAGTTAGACCCATTGTCAGAAACCACTTGGGATGGTTTATCTCTCATAGAGACAAATCGCCAAAATGTTGCAAGAAATGCCCCAGTTTTCAAGTCCGATACAATTTCTAAGTGGTAGCTTTGATAGAAAAACAAATGAATGGCCATGGTATCGTCCCAAATTCAATTATTTTGTTTGTTCACTTACGTATCCCATCCTGAAATGAGGTTCATCGCTGAAGATGATTTTTCACTGAATATTAGGGTCAAATGTCAACTGCTTCAGAGGCATTCAGTGAACACAAGTCATTATTTACGGTCATTTATCTTCGGTTCCTGGATCAGTAGAATTTTGTATGGGTGCGGGACAGGCCCAAATCACGACACCAAATTCGTCAAGTTGTAGTCTTCTGAAGGTTATAGTCTCTGTGATTGGCAGAGTTTTTCTGAGCGACACGAAATTGAATGGCTCGAATATACCTACACCCTCTCACAGATAGTGGCGATGTTTAGGACAGATCTGGCATTTCGTCAACGTACGGTTAATTGGAGTCCACTGAACAAGTGGACTCAAATTCATTCACTACATTGCGAATAGTCCTCTTGGTAGGATGATTATGGTGCCGTAAAATGGACGAAGCGCGCGGTACGTTGCTTGAACACCCATTTTGGACTTGTTGAATGATATATTCGTACGTGATGATTTGGTAAAACGGATTGAATAAATATCAACTAATTTGACAGATGTAGCTTCAACAAGATGGCCATTATCAATTGTCAAAGTTCAGAAGTCCTTGTTGAAAGACCCTATATATAATTTTTCGAATAGGGAGCATCACCTCCTCCAAAATCATTTCTATCTGTTTGAAAAATTTGTAGTCAACTGTAATCCGCTGGGGTCTTAATGGCCAAACAATTATTTATCAATAAAAAAGGTTTCATTGTTCAAGTATGATGCTAGCAACAAAAATTTTCCAAAAAAATATTCAACGTCCAATTACAGGAAAATACATCAGTTACAGAGATAGGTAGATAGATAGATAGCACTTTATTTCCAACATGCATTCACCCAATTACAGGAAATGTACAAAGATGTTGATGCATATATGCAAAACAATATAATTACTTAAGAAAAAGATTGATACAACTAAAAGAAAATAAGTAGAAATAGAATTATATCTCAAGAATCGAAAAGAAAAAGGGATCACAGTTGAAAGGTTCTAGTGAGAATACATTTTAAAATGAAACTTTGTGAACTACGATTGATATGGCACATATCACATATTGAATTATAGTTGTTACAAAGTATTGACACTGGTGCTTCCAAACAGTTATTTGTTCTGACAAGATCACAGTAAAATGTCGTTTGATATAATAATAATATTCTATTAACCGTTTGTTGGTGCATTAAGTACATATGGTGAGTCATTATAATATTACAATTTGTTACACTAAAAAATAAACGGACATATGTATGAATAAATAAAATCTTTCAATTCGTACATATGAATTGGAGTGTCAGTATATATAAAAAACAAACAATCAATATCGTTTACCATTTAAAAATTTAACAGTCATGTAAAATCTGTGTCTATCAAATTATCATTCATAAACTCTTGGTAACTATAATAGCACTTTCTAAGTAAAACATTTTTAATTTTGTTTTGAAAT
>WOGP01008479.1:0-11193 GCA_015342065.1 Leptinotarsa undecemlineata
TCTATACATGGATGTGTAGATCATGCAAAGAAGTAACTTTCAGACACAAACTGAAAGAAAGTCCTCCTGAAACAGCTACTTCCATATAAACATTGAAGATTCCCTTATCCCCTTTTTTTGTATCAAGATGGAGTAGTAGAAAGCCAAAATCTTGATAATATTCTGTGTAAAACTACAATAAGTCATTCTTTACATTTAGATCTGTGTTTCATTAGCATACTTGAAAGCAGAACAACTGGACTTGAATCATTCATATAGAATCATATTATAGAAATTAAAAACGTGATAAATGAAAACAAACTCTAACCTGTAATGTGTATTGCAGAATCTCGATGGGACCAAGCGCCACTCTCATTCCTTCAATCGCATCCATAAAAGCCTGGACTAAATGAGGTGAAGTTTCAAAAATATTGGGCCATACGTAATTCAGTAGATGAACGAGAGCATCCTCACATCCAAATCCATATACACCTAGAGCCATATGTTTTATTGCCGCACAAGCTGTCTGCCTATGAACTAAATCCCTGTCCATAAGAGCATCCTCCAACAGAGGTGTCACCGCATATATATAGTCTTTACCCATCTCTCCGATATATTCAAACAAGAATGAAAGCGATTTCAAAACTCCGTTCTGTACATTCAACTCAGGAACTCGATACTCATTCATCAAAGCAGGGAGTACCGTGAAGGGAGAACAAGTTTCGGCAACAATGGCTATTGCTACTGTAGTACAGACACGATTCTGACGTTCCTGAACTTTCAAATTGTTCAGAAGGGTGGCTAACACATCATGAGGACCAATAGCTTTGGCAATGTAACCAAAGGTATTGACAGTCGCTCTTCGAATAGCTTTTTTGTGAGCCTTCAGCAATTCCAGCAATTCAAAACAAATCCTCATCCATTCTCTGGCATTGACATATTCGGGACCACGATCAGCAATACGACCTACCAAATCAATGCAATTTTCTTGCACCTTTTCATGTCTATTTTTCAAAATGGGGGTTAGCCGAGGCAACAAATCTTTGATAGGAGGTGTCATTTTCGTCATACCTATAACATTCACAATTGCTTTCAGAGCTCCGAGAATTGACCCTAAAACTTCAGGGTATTCTTCTCCTAAGTATTCATAAAGAACTACGCCCAAATGTCCCATCAGCCTTTCTTCCTGGCAAGTTTTCATTACTACTGCTATTCTAGAAATCAGATCAGCTGCTTGCTGACGAACTTTGGCTGATTTGTTATTCAACCTCCAAAGGATCATACCACAAATTTGTGGCAGGTAAGGCTTTACACGTTTTCCCAACTGATTAACAATAGTTCCAAACCCGTTCAGCATCACAACATCTTCTGTTGTTTGTTCTTGGAAAGCGTACAATATACCATCATTCAAGTGCTCTTCAAGAGTGAAATCAATATCTGCAGCACCTAAATTGCCCATTATTTTTTCGATACTCTCCATAACCATCTTTCTATATTGTTCATTCTCGTCTTTCAAATCATCTACAATTCTATTTATGATCTCAGATGCTCCAACTTTATTTGCAATTTCCACAGTTGTATCCACTAGTTGCCTATAGTTACGCCTATCCAACGCCATCCTATGATTCCAGAAGTGTTTGAAAAACTGGGGCAAAATGTCCTCTTTTATGTACTGTGGCTCCACACCATCTGTGGAACAACATTGCTTGACTACTTTCAATACAATCTTTTTCATTTCCTCGTCTGGAGACTGAAACTCTCTAATGAGAATCAACATTACTTCCCTCGTGTAGTAATTGGCGTATTCTGCGTCCATAAGGGGTATCAAATAACCAATAGCTTTCAAGAAAGCTGCCAAACCTTTACCTCGATGAGTACGGATACCCTTCCACAGGGGTTTGAGAACAGAGTCGAAACTTTCAATACCATAGGGAGTGGCTGCTTCTGCAAGAGCAGCAATACCTAAAGCTGTAATAGTCCTCACCTTTTGCTGTTCATCAACTAGACCATGTTCGATGATTTCTACCAGTGATTTCAGATGGGGTAAAATTGCACAACCCATAAGGATGGCAATTTGCTGGACAATTTTAATACCAGTGTGCCTAGCTTGCCACGATTTCTTAGATCTGCAGACAGCCTTTAAGAAAGGCAGAAGAGATGGAATACCTAGAGCTGATGCTACCACAGCAAATGCTCTCGCAGTGGTGTTCCTCACGTACTCATCAATGTTGTCTATATCTGGCCTCATTGTTGATATCATGGTAGCTAAACCTGCAGCTTTAGCAAGATTGGATATAATTTCACGACCTTCAACACGTGCATAGTAATCTTCATCAATCAGAAGTGGTTCAATAACTACAAGGATTTTGTGAACATAAGGTCTCACCAAGTCATCAAGCTTGTATAATATTCTGTCAATAACTTTCACAAGTAAATGCCTTTCCTGATCTTCCAGAGTTGGGCTCATCAAGAGGGGCAGAATTTGATTAAACAGTGGACCTGCTCCGAATTCTCTAGCCTTGTCGGTGATTTGACGCAAAGCAGCTTTCCTCATAGGAGGTGTTCCATTCTTTATTTTCAGCAAAAGTTTCATGATCTTTCTTTCCTTTTGTTCTTCCGGGCTCAATGCCTCCTCGTCTACATCAACCAAAAGCTTGTCAAAATATTGAGCATCTTCAGGCTTCATGAACGGTAGATTTTGACCCTTGGGTTGGTTGTCAAGATATTTGGCAGATTTGTCTTCCTGCTGAATGAAGAATCCTTGAGGTGTACCACCAATCATAGGAGTCGGTGTTGCCGTTAGTTTTCTGGATGGGGTCCTTATAGGAATATATCCAGCTGGTGGTGGAAGTACTTTATATCCAGGTGGAAACATGCTATCAAGTTCGTCATCTGAATATGGTCGATTACGTTCATCTATCTCCCTTTCCCACCTGAAAGCCTGCAGCTGTTCCGGAGTCATAGAGGCTAAATGCCCTGGAGTGGGTGTAGCCATTGCCATAGCTTTCACACCTACAGGTGTAGATCCTCCAGGAGTCAGCATGGGGGTAGCATGACTCGGAGTTCCATGGGGCGTAGTAGGTGTCATGGCACCTGGTGTCATTGCCTGAGAAGGAGTAGCCGATGGAGTCTCATCCCATCTTGATCTTCTTTTTGAAGCTCCTGGTGTTGGAGTTTCTTGAATAAGATCCGCCCCAGTTCTATCTGTTCTGGGTGTTTCGGCCCAACCACTTGAATGGCCTGGAGTTTCTCTTTCAGTCTTGGGTGTCTCATCCCAACGATTTCTTCTTGAGGTACTCTTATCTCCAGAATGGCCTGGTGTAGTATCTCTTCCTGGTGTTGCTGCTCCAGGTGTTGCATCCCATATCCTTGTAGACTGACCAGGCGTTGCACCAGGAGTTTCACTACCTTTATGCCCAGGAGTTTCATCCCAACGAATATCTGCTGGGGTTTTCTGATGAAAAAAATTCAAAATAATATATTTTTGAGATTCACTTTTCCATTTCAGTATAACACAAAAAAAATTAATATGAAGAAAATGGTTAATGCTGTAATTATGTTATATCAAAACAGAACATTAAAATATTCTGTTAATTTATAAACTCAAGTTCATGAATAACTTCTTTGATCAATTACCCAAACACCAAACTGATATTTTTGCACTCATTGCACGCGCGTTTCGCCAACAAAGTTAGCATCCTCAGGAGAAGAAAATTGGTCTCCTGAGGATGCTAACTTTGTTGGCCTAACGCGCGTCGAGTGCAAAATATCAGTTTGGTGTTTGGGTAATTGATAAAAGAAGTTATTCAATTTTCACACCAAAGGTTCCAATCCCATAGTTATTCAAGTTCATAAGCAAAACTATTTATTCAAAAATTTATTTATATGAAACATAAGTTGTATGTAACAATTCAAGTTTCATCTGTCTTGAACTTGGGTCTGCTACCTTCATTTTCCTTTGCTACTAAATAAATATTCCTAATGAGGTATTTACTGAATTATGCTTCGGGAAGTTTCAAACTATATTGGTATGAATACGTCAACTAACACAACTCGTTGACTGATTTATAATAAATATGAAATTTATAATAATTAAATTCAGAACATATTTTAATTGAACATATGAGAAAAAAATTCATCAATAACTTATTTATTACTTAGTCATATAGATCAATTTATGTAGTTACAAAAATTTGTCAACTGTTGCCTTGTACTTATTAATTCATATAGTTTTTATATTGGGTGATCCTATTTTCAGATGAATAACTAAATGAATCAATCATCTATAAAAAAACATTTATGATTTCAAACATGACTGAAAAGAGTACTGTAATACACATTTTTTATTTGCTTTTCATGACACTCGAATTGAATGGAGAAGTGAAAATTTACATTAACGAATAATAAAAAAATATATGAAAGTAATACTTACATCTCCTTCCCAAACAGGTGTTGCTGCATTGCTACTTGTAGATACGCTGAGGGCCTTTTTCTTCTGTGGTGTTAGAGCTTCATCTACAGTTTGATCCCACCTACCTCGCTTCTTTGTTGTTGGTTTCACGTCACCATTTATGACTTTCAGCGTACCGTCCTTTGATTTTTCTACCAACTTTTTACGGACCTGAAAAATTATTTTAGAAATTTTAACTTTGATCATTTGTTCTTTATTCTTTTGAATGCCTAGGAATGGTAATTGAAAATCAATTTTTGAATTTTTCTGCAACCAGAACGTAAACAGAAAAATGTACAGTTTCAAACATTTTCTAATTTTCTACGAAGATAATTTTCAACTCACCTCATTCTCTTCACCTTTGAGCAACTGCTCTTTCATAATCTGAGAGTAATTTCTTGCCTGGAAGTCTGGCGTTTTTCCACCTGTAATCATAGAAAGTTTGAGAATTGTTTCTTAAACATGTTGGCATTCGAGCCACTTCTTCAGTTGTAGTATCTGTTCTGATTATTTATGGTTAAATGAGATTTGTAACACCATATTCTCTCAATAGTATTGATTATTCAAATATCACCATGTGAAAAAAATCATCATTGCTAAAATAATTTCACTCATTGAAAATGAATGAATGAACTGAAAATAACAAAAAAAATTTTCAGATGCAATTGGAGAATCTGAATCATCAAAAAACAAGATATCTAAATACTTTTTTCAATTTTTAATGACAAAAATGATTCACATCGTCAAAAATAAATCATTAATAATGCATTTTCCATAAAAATGAGTGATTGTCATGGAAGTATTACTGAAATATAATGAAATAATACAATAAATATTTAGTTCAACATTTAAAAAAGTTAAATCCACAATTTCACCTCTTTTTTTAATTTATTGTTTCCTAACCACAACAATAAGAAAAAATTAAAATAAAATAAAAACTTATTTTAAACCTAAATTGGTCTCTTTCTCAGAAGTGAAACATTTTATGAATCATATCCAAGTTTTATTTTTATTCTTGCTAAATGATCGATATAAAATTTAATGGACTTATTTCATATTGTTTATATATTATTATTATGAAACAACATTTTACTTAGAAGGTTCTTTGAAAGTACATGCTCTTCTCAAGATAGACATTATGAACTAGAACATTTCAATATACAAAGTATATACATTTATAATTAGTCCTTACTTACTTAATACTATCTCAAAAAATTAAATAAATGTGTTAAAAAAAGCTTGTCAAGTTACTCATATCATTACGTCATTGATCCCAAAGAATATAAAATACTCTTAGATGAAAATGAAGAATTTTCAGAGATTTTTTTGTTCTGGAAAAAACGGAACATTCCTGTATTGTATCATATAAATTCATAGAAGTTAACCTAGTTTTGAGTTCTTCAAATGAAAAAAATTTAACCAGTGACGTCATACAGCAATGACTCAATGTGTTCGGACCATGTTAGGTTTCAATCAAATCTATCGTAGGTCCTTAGTGAATCAAATAAAACCCACTACTGAATAACCTTCATTATAATCTTCAATAACAAGCCTTTTGAATTCCTTCAAGTTTTAAATGGAAAATGAGTAAGGTGAGCCCTGTAACATGAATTTTCATTGGCGGACAAAAATAAACTTACTAGAATAAGTTCTCTAAAAGTAATCTTGCTTTCCGCCAGCTCAAAACAGTTATGGTATTATCTTGGAAAGCAGCATATTTCCGGCATTCTAGTGTGTATACAATGTAATAGTTGCTTTCTGTCCCATTATCAGCAAATGCTTGATGCATCTCATCTTGTCAATAATGAATTGATAGAATCAATAATTTTAAATTAACATTTAATAAAGAATACTTTTTCATTTTTCATGTACTTTCAAATCACACTAACCCTGCATGGTGATATGAGAGAATTTGGTGAACAAATCTGAATACGTACGTGCACAGCAGATCCATCACTAAATCTGGTAGATTCTTGAAAAACAACAGGTCAATCGTACCTAGAAATAGGCTGGGGTAATTAATAATTTTATGTACTTTGCTCACACTCTTTCACACTTTTGAGAATTCAGTTACCAATTCGTGTTTATTACAGGTGTCAATCCTCTATCAACGTAGACCGAAACTTGCTGCTACTTGACAACCCTAAATGATGGTTTTTCCCAAAGAACAAAATCAGTATATTAGTTTTGAGGTACTGTTTTGCGTTTGAATTTGATATATCTTCAGAACAGTTTTGTCACATTCATTGTCAACTCATACACCAACATTCATATACCCCACAATGCAAAAATGAAAGAAGTTAGGTGAATTCCAAAGAATCGAAAAACCAAGTAAAAACGACAATATATTAAATGATAAGGGAATTTTGATTTTATAATTATTTAAAAATATCAAGAGGGCCTATAAATTTTCACTTTCCTTTTCATATATCAGTAATAGATTATTAAACATGCACTTGTTGAATGAATTTAGAAAGTAAATCGAAGTGTATATTTGTTGATATTGATATACACAAATCATCATACAAAATATATTGAAAACTCCACTCAACTTGAATTATGTAATCAATATTGCTAAACAAAGCACAGAGTTTCCAAAATCTATGTATTTCCAGAATCTTTACATACAGTGTATATGATGACCAATGCAATGACTTGAAATTTCACTGGCAGTGAAGATTTTTATGTGAATCTCTGGGACTGGCATTCACAGACTACTAACATAGATGAGACAAGGTTGATACTATAGATATTCCAAAATAGGATAAAGATACAGTTTTTACAGAAGTACAGAATTTTATATACCACTTCCAAGATCCTTGCTCTCAAGTTGCCAATCATAATATACATTTTCAACTTCATGTCAACGACAACATACAAAGATGATTTGTTCAAAGTATTTTCTAAGATGCTACTGTTCACGGGGAATTCATCAAGAAATCATATGAATGATATTATTCATTTTATAAATAATAATGGATAATAAATCAGCATTGCACCACAATCCAAGCTGGATTGTTTTTACTTTGTTGCATGTCTGACGAAACTGCTAATATTCACAATGCTCCCTAAGTGTCCAGAGTTATAAACATAATCTGCCCAGTACAGAAGGCCATAGTCATCAATGCCGACACACAAAAAAATATTGATTTATGTAATTTTTCAGTATTTTTAATACCAGGAGATTATGGTATCATTGGCAAATAAAATGAAACTGCCCAATACATGAATCTTATTCAGAATGTTTATATACAACAAACTTAGTAGGTCCTAACATTGAGCCCATTTACAACGTCAATATGAAAAGTCTTCTGAACATATTTACAGTTGAGATGTTGAAGGTTAACATAAGAGGTCTGTTCAAAAAATTAGGTGAATTCTCATTTCTTATTTCAAAAAATATTTTTATATTCATCAATTTCTATTTTGTCCCCTTCAAAGTAGTTTCTTAAAATATAATACACTTGTGTCATATATTTAGAACATATTTAAATAGTTTTTCCCTGATACAAGACGTTTTCTTTGTAATGCTTTTCGTAAGTGGCGCATAACTTTAAGATAATACTCTCGTTATTGTGATATGATCATGTGGCAAAATCAGTGGCAAAACCTAGACATTTGATCGAACTTTGCATGCTTTTTTTGGTCTTGGCTCTCCTGGGTTCTTCCATTGGGACGATTGGACTTTGGATTCGATGTAGTAACCATACACTTATGATTCGTCACCAGTTATGACCCTATTAATCAAATCTGGGTTACCATTCAACAATTCTGGAGCAATACTCATGCAACGGTATTTTCGGAATGAACTCCACTGCCACACGATTCATGCCCAAAATATCAGGAAAATTGCATGTATGAAATAACTGATGATCCGACATCCTCGGCAACTTCTCTATTAATGATTTGAAGATTCTTCATAACAGTTTTATTCACTTTCACAACATTTTCATCGTTTGTTGATATTCGAGAGCATCATCATTTGCATCATCTCAACCTTCTGTGAAAAGCTTGTACCACTTTTTCCTAACTGTCAAATTTTTTTGAGAACTTAATTTAATTTTTTACACAAAATTTGATGCAAATTCTTTGATACATTTTTTCGATACCAGAAAATGGCCGAATACGTAAAATATTTTTATGGATCTCACCAACAAACTGAATATGCTAAATAGCTGAAACTGTGAACATTACAAGACGAGAGTACCAACAATGAAATAAAGCAAATCGAATGTATGTAGCCCGCGAAATTTTAACATTCAGCTTACTTTTTAAACAGACCTTGTATGTCATAGTAGCGAGAGTCTGAAAAATTGTTTCGTTTACAGTGATCTAGAGAAGTAATGTTGGTATATTTCTATTTATTAACTCTTCTTTTGATGTAATTAAATATTTCAAGTAAAACATTTGTACAATAATAAAAAAAGGTGTGTATGGATGACATCTTTCGAATTCACCTAACATCTTACTAGAAAAGTTGTAATATTCCAAAAATATATGATGAAAACAACATATACTGGTACATACCATCAGCAAATGGATCCACACGTTCTGGGGAAATAATCATCCTTCTCCTCTTCTGTCGATATTCATCTTCTCTATCTGCAATTGTCGGTTTTCTACGATCTGCAAATGGGTCATATTCTTTCTCGCTCTGAAATAATGGAATAGTGAAAACAGTATATTTAAAAATAAAATCTGTCTCACCTGAGCAACATCATTTAACAAAGCCACAGGTGCTCCAAGACCAGTTCGTTTTTGGCCATAGCCCATGTCCTCTTCGTCGTCATCTACTTCATCATTAGCAGCAATTGAGGTAACATAGCCCTCATATTTTCCTTTTCCAGTTTCATAAATGTCCATGTCAAAGTACCCACTTTCACCAAGTTTGACTCCTTTATCTGGAAGTTCCTCCTGAACATCTTTCTTCTTGGATTGGATTTCTCGTATTTGTGCTTCAATATCTGAAAATTGATATCAGTAATATTTTTTCAATTGAAAATTTGTTTTTTACCTTCATGTGTGCGGGGAATATTTTCCATGATTATCTGTTCAGTAATTTCAGTAAATGTACGATAATCAAATATTTAACTCACAGACCGAGGATAACTTCAATATTAATTAGGAAATAATTATTATCAGACTATCGGTTTATAAGAAAACACAGAATATCGATATTCTGTAAAATGAAGAACAATTCAACTGACAAATGATAACTACAGCCACAAACTACTTAGGTGGTTTGTGACTACAGCACTACAGCATAGGAACATACCTTTTCTCTCTCTCTCTCTCTTAGTATACCTGCTGCAACACAGGCACATTTAACCAGCTAGATTCGGACTACATAACTTTACTCTCGCATTCATTTTGGCCAAAAACCCCCAGGAAGAACCCTATTGATCTTATAGCATTTTTTGGAACTCGAGATGAAAACTGTAGCATTGATTTCAAGATGAAGCATTCTATTGGTGATGCCTCTGTTTCTCAGTATTTTTGGGGTGTGCTTGTATAAGCTGGTTTCGGCTAGCGTTCGGTAATTCAGGGGGTCAATTCTTGCGATCGTTCGTTCGTTATACGTATACGTTTGTGAACGACTGGTATGAAACATATCAATTTCAATTTTCCAGCACATCCACCTGTAATCATACAAAATTTGAGAATTGTTCCTTAAACATGTTGGCATTTGATACACTTCTTCAGTTGTACTATCTGTTCTGATTATTTATGGTTAAATGAGCACACTCTTCGAGCACAACGTTCCGACGAACGTTAGCAACGCAGAACATTTTATATTCCCAGAAAGACTTTGAATAAATTATTGGTTTTCTTGTCAGTGTTGTTCCTGGCTTCACTTCAGCAACAAATTATTACTTTTGCTGTTGAAAATCACTAAGTTACGTTTTAACATCCATTTTGTTACATTTTGAGAAACTAGCTGAAAAAAAATTGAGGTGTGGCACTTGAAAAAAAAAGTCGCAGAAGAAATGTTGGAGCAACCTGAATTTCTTCTCATCATCAGATGAATATAAATAAAATACATTATTTTTGAAATTGGATTTACTGTTTTTAATATAAATCAGAATATAATATCTTTATATAAATAATAAATAATATTTATTGACCAAACGCGATACACTTGGTATATGTGGTAAGTCAGGGTATATATTTAAAATATAACATTATGAGGACCCTAAGTCAAATAATCAAATGAGTAGTACATTCAGTGAACATAGTCATGATATATCTGATTTTTAGGTTAATACTCAAAATATAATTTAGAAGATGTTTGAAGATAATTAAGAAAATTATGGACAAATAATGTTTCATAACATACATCACAGTGATAAGGCACACACAAAATAAGCAAAAATATATACATAATAACAATGTTAGACTAAGAATGCCAGACAAAACTTTAAATTAAAATGTATTTGAGTTGTTTGGGAGATCGTCGTTCAAGAAGTCCTGATAACTATAATAGCATTTCTGTATTAGAAGGTTTTTAATATTGTTGTGAAATTTTAGGTTACTCTTGACCTTTTTAAATTCATCTGGTATCTTATTGAAGCAGGTGATAGCATTGTACTGTGGAGATTTTTTGAAAAATGACATACGATGTTGAGGGATTTGCAATAGATGTCCATTTCTGGTATTGTAGTTATGAACAGTGGCGTTCTCTGTGAAGAGATTAGGGTTTTCCCTAGCAAACATTATGCATTTCAAGATAAAGATGCAAGGCGCTGTTAAAATTTTTTTCTCAA
>WOGP01008480.1:0-11192 GCA_015342065.1 Leptinotarsa undecemlineata
CATGTATCAAGAACTGGGTTCTTTTAGGGGTAGGATTTAAGCAGTAGACATGTAATTACTCAAATACCTACAAGTACTTCACACAGATAGTTTAACCGCAAACTAGACAATCATAATATGTTACCTACTCAATATTGTAGGTAGGTATATTTGTGAATAAACTATTTATTATTATTATTCATATTATTATTCACTGTACTGAAAATGATTAGGAATGTGAATTAAAGTTATGATAAATTCTTCCAGGAGATGTACCTATTATCAAGAGAGAAGAACTGAATTCGCGTATTATTTATATTTCACTTCTTTTCAGATCAACAAAGACACCTTGTTTTCCAAAATTATTTGTATATTTGAAACGTGAAATTTGTGTTTAGATCATATTTAATAAGAACATCTAAAGAATAATTGTAATGGGAACTGAATTTGATCTAGATCGAGGCTCTCTGCTGGGTTTCAGTTTACTCATATTATGAAATACTAACATCCACCTTGGCACTATTAATAGACTCGGGAAAAGGATTGGAAATACATGTTCAACAACTGAATTATTTATTGTAAAACTCGCGAATTTTTTTTGCCAATAAGTTCAAACTCCAAACTTGAAATTACATAATTAAATCTAGTTTGAAGGTGGTTCATAATGTTTTGTGGAGCATTTCATTAGTTCGGACTTCCATTGTCTAATATGATATAAACTGATTCAAAATATGAAATATGATATAAATGGATTTCAAATCAATTTATAACATATTAGACAATGGAAGTCCAAACTACTGAAATGCATAATTAGGTCTTTATTAGTGGTATTTCAATACACATGAAGGGATGATTTGAAATTGAATTGATAAAAAATTAAAAATAACTTGCAAACTGATACATTGAAAAAGTATATTACACAGTTCAATTTTTGCAGAAATTATAATAATGAAGATATAAAGTACATCTTTTCCCAGATTATTTTGTTTGTGTAAATATTGTTTGCTGAAAAAGAAAATTCTCATTTTATCATATACGTTTTTATATATTATATTAATATTTATTTATTTTTTATACCCATGTATCTCTCTTTGATGATTTTTATTTTTAATTTCTGTTAGAGTTTTGGTACCCGCTTGGGGCTTTGTTTACGAGATGGAGTTGTTACGAGTTAACAATCATTCTCTTAGACGAAGGTTTCATATTGTAGCGGAGCTTTGTTGAAATTAATCGAGTCTCAGGCACTTTGCTGTAATATCTTTACTGTACTGACGTGAGGTAATACCTCGAAACTGCGGTCTGCAGGTGGTCTACTTGAATAATTTCAGCATGGTCCTCCTGCTGGATTAATGAGAAACATCTCCGAGACTAACCTCTATGAGCTATCTTGCATAAATGTCTGTCGGATATAATTCAGTATCCAGCTTGGTATTAGGTGAGGTTTTCCTCACTAGAAAAACAATATTTTTTTGTACATACTTTCTAAAATGAAAGCAAGAAAAGGTTTCACTTGCGGTTGAATACCTAATTTCTTGCTGACACAACATATCACTTTGCCCAGTTTCCTACCCATCTTGCTAACTTTTGTTCATATTTCAATAAATAGTACAAGTCTATTTACCATTATTCATTATACATTCTAATATTTACAGAAAAAACTGTCAAATAAATGTAACAGTGTTATACATATTTCAATTTATTTTATTTGGTGAAATTCTAAATAATGAATAGAAAATGCTCGTCATTTCATTAAAACCTCTGATATCTAAAATTTTAGTGTACTAAGGAACATTAGCAGTGTAATGTTATAATTTTATCATTTTGCATGTGTATTAAAAAATGCTTCATTTTGTTTTGAGTTTATATTTTCAAAAATTTATTGCTAAACTACAATCATTTCGTAAATGATAAATAATATTTTTTTGTTTTGACTTAATAAGTCTGCCCCTAAGCAAGGTAGAAGATCAAATCAAAATATGGGATTAGAAGAAAATGAAGATCTCACTAGGAGTATTAATGAAAACACATTCGAACCTGTGAAGGTGAAGAAAACAAGTGTTTGGAGTGAAGATCCTCCTAAATCATCTAGGTTTGTTTTTATCAGAATAATATGTTGAGGCTATAAAATAATTTTTATTTCAGATCTGCTGCAGGATCTAATATGATAGAGTTGTGAGTTGTCTATTTATTACTTAATGACATATATTAGGGATCAATTTGTGTGGAATTCATTAAGGGAAATATTTTTTCATATTCCTTTCAAATTTTTTTTTAACTGCCAGAAGTTGTTTACCACTATTAGAATTACCATTTTTGTAGATAATCATCAAATCTCTAGCATAACACATGGCAGATGTTATACACTATATTATTACTCTCGACACTGACTGAAAGTATAAAGAGAAATGAAGTAAACATCTTCCTGACTACGAAAATTACAAGCACATTGAAATCAATTCAGATAAATAAGAGAACATATTTAAAAACATTTAATTATAACATTTCCACATAATAATTAAGGAAATCTCAACAAGTGTTTCAGTAAATAATATCTTCTTCAGGCATGTCTAATACATTAAACATGGTATAAAGCTACTTGTGATGCATTGTTTGGAACCTTTGGTGTAGTATTGAAAAGTACTGGAGTTTAGTCCAACACCAAACCGTTATTTTTAACAGCTTGACACATGTTTCAATCTTCAAGAGATTAATCTTCCTCTTGAAGATTGATACATGAGTCGAGGTGTTAAAAATAATGGTATGGTGTTGGGACTAAACTCCAGTAATATTCATGGTATAAAGCTATTGTATAGTGGAACACTGCTGCATGTTGTGAACTGTTTGGTGAAAATATTACAATAAAGTGTTATTGAATACGTTTATCATATATTTATATGAAATATATGTCGATTCCATCCATACGAGAGTATTTGCAAGCAATTTTAGATTGCTCTGGGTCATGAGGCTCTCAGTACTGTGACATAGATTTGCAAGTGAAAATAAGTAAGTGATTGTAAAGTGTGTAATTGCTTTGAGTTGTATTTTGAATAATTCAGTAAATTAGTGTACTACATAAGAGTCCTCAGAGATGTAACAATATTTGTGCAGACATAAGATTGAAAATTAGTGAGATGCCTTAGTCCATTAGTCAATATCATCAAAACAAAAATTCTTCCAATCAAGGGGACTTGTAGGATGCCCTGTTGGAAAATAAAATTGTATCAACTTCAAAGAAAAATAAATACTGGAGGCTGCCGATTGTAGGCCTACTTAAGAAAGGCTGCAGTCCCCCACAGACCTCTTCCTCGTCCACTTGAAAGCTAACTCGCACATATAACTTTAGTGCTTGCAAACAATTTTGAAAAACCTTAACAGTGAAATGGTTCACTTCAAAGAGGATCTTCAGCAAAATAGGCACCTATAGAAGTTGATAAAACAAACATTGGTTGGAAGACTATCGGAGATCTACAAAGAAGCAAAGCAATCTCAATCAGTACTGTTTATTTCTTATGTGAAAGGAATATCGGAGAGTATCATATGATTTGGATTTAATTGTGTATCTGATTTAGATGCTTTGTGAATGTGGTACATTCTATATTGGTCAAATGAAGAAGCTAAAGAGGACATTCATCGTCAATGTAGTAGCAAAACACATCTGGTTCCTCCAACTCAACATAAATCGCCACTTCCGCACACGCATGGTAGCAAGAAAACGTTATATTAGTCCTTATAATTGTCACGGTTTCTTAGCAACGGTTTGCAAGTTTTTATGCTTTGCGTTTCCTCTACGACTGCGGTAGACATTATCAAAAGTTAAGAGGCAGAAAACGAAGTAATCTGTGGCTGACATGATTAGAAAAGTGAAATATCCGATTGAAACAAAAAACTTTCAATAATAATAATAATAATTACTCCCTGTCATAAAATCTAATAATATATATTGACATTGTCATGATTTGAAAGGACTTTACATATTTGATTTAACAATATTCACGAATGCATATACAATCCAAATTTAAAATAAACATGGATCTGGTGGATCTGCTAAAGTATTCATCTTTGACCTTATTTTTTAAGTTATGTACATTTTTTATTAATTCAAATTAATTGTTGATCAGTTATCCTTAATGCCCCATAAGTTAATACTACCTAAGTACTATTATTTTGGTTTTCAGAGAAAGATTTCAGAGTGACAGAGTTGAGTTGGATGATGATATTCCCATAATTCCAGATATCGATGATCTCCAAGATGATTCTTTGAATTTGTCAGATGTGAAACCAATGTAAGTGCAAGTTCACTTTCTTAGGTTGGAGGAGGAAAATATAACAGAGGTGTGATTGAATTTACTGTTTTAGAGAAAAATTCAATTTCCTTCAACACGGTATTTGTGCATAATTCTGACAAAGGCACTTTTTCTCATACTCAAATACCCACACCAGATTAGACAAAAATCCGTCATCGTTTCATCTTCCTATAAAAAATAAATCTATTAACTAATCCTCTTTTATTGACTTGTTTGGGAGGCTTGATTTTTTCTGTAATCTCTTTCATATCATAGCATATTTCTCCTTTTCATGTGGGTATGCCCATTTTCTTAAACCGATCTTCGTCATTGTACTGAGCTTCAACTTCAGCTCGCCGCTGACTTGAAGTCGTGCCGTAACGTTTGCGTACGCCACTGGCACAGGAGCTAGACAATGTATTATGACGTCTTATTGGCACGCGCGAGAACGTGACATTGATTCAAAAACAAGTATGATGGAAGTCTGATTAGGGTCATTCTACAGAGGCGGGGTCTTATTTCATAAATAGAGGAAATTGTATTTATATGAAGTATGTTTGTTTAACTGAAAAAAATCGTGCCTTCAAACATAGATTTTTTAGTGAAACCTTTCTATTTTTCCATTAAAAATTTTTATTATTAATATTTTGTCATTGATATTAACAGAAATCACTTGGTACATTTCAGGATTTGAACATGTTTTCATTCAAGGAAGATATCGGGTGTGACTCAAATAATCAGTATCTCAAAATAGTTTTATTTTTTACTTTTCAGCATTTCCGTAAACAAATCAACATATAAGGAACTGGACAACCAATTTGAAAATTTTCAGAGTGAACAAATTAGCATTGGAAATTTAAGTGATATTGATTTGTCATTTCTGATGAATAAGTTGTACCCTGAGAAGGAAGTTCAGCCATGTACAGAGATTTGGACATTGGATTCTTTATTCACCGATCTATCGAAAGCAAATTAGTGATTTACAGAATAATTTTGGTTATTATCCAAAGATTTTGGCTGCACCATTGTTAATTTAAATAATTTCCATTGTATAATAGAGAAGAATACTGTTTTACATCTTGAAGTGAATGTAGATAGAACATCATTTTGGTTACACTTTTTAATAAAAAGCTTAAGGCACTATTCAAATAATGTATCTGTTCAGTTTCGTAGTAGCTATAGTTTTGACTAAGGTTTGAATTCACCATAATAATTATTGCACTTTCCTAATTTTATAATTGTGCCGATTTTTATTAGAGTCAGAGAATGAAAAATATAGTTCAATTTTACTTACTAGGGAGGATCAGTTTCTTAGTTAATTATCAAAACATAACCATTAAAAATAATCGAATGTTATAAAATAGTTGAAATGATTTCAAAAATGAGTTTTATTTTCAACTCCTTTTGAATTCACCTCAATTGAGGATAATATTTTCTTGGAGCATTTGCTGTGATTTACTTTTGTCTTTACATTTTAGTTAATTATTTTTATTTGTTCAAAGTTCTATTTTCATTGAAAAGGACACGATGTCTCATACATACCTCATTTATCAAATTTTGATTGTTGTTTCTGTCTCCCTATTTTTTCATCGGCTTTTTAAACGAACCAAATTCGGTGAGATTTTGATCCAATAACTTGAACATAGTTCGATGGGTTGTCATCTTTCGGGATACAAGTTCAAATACATTTCCAATGTCCTAACACTGTTTCTATCGTATTTGTATCATATATCTTTTTTATTCATTCGTGAAAACCATTTTTCGCAAAAACTTCAATGACTTGTGCAATAACAAAATGTCATTGAGTGTAACAAATTGAAAGTCAAATTTAGAAACATTAAAGTCATGATGATAAGAATACATTTTTTTCAATATCTTCAATTTTTCGAAAAAAAGATGATAATTTATCATTGAAAAGGTAAAATTTGGTTCTATTCAAAACAGAAATAATCCAATGTACCGCCCATAAGAAAAAATTAAGTTGATGATGGTGGTGGTAATAATAAAACATTCAGAAAAACTCAAATTTGAAATGGGAGTGCTGCAGAGGTTAATTTTAGGTCCTATCCTTTTTATACTTTACGTTAATGCTATTGAGAATATTTCAGGAAATGGAATGTACACAACGTGTACAGATTCAGATGATAACGTGTAGAAGGAAAATGCAAAGTATATATGAACAAATTAATTGCCTACTATAGTGGTAATTACTTACATTTTCACCAATCTATAACACAAATTGTAAGGTTTCATACTAGACAATAAAAATTTCAGCAAAAACTCACTTTTATATCTGATAATGAGCTGAAGGGCAGTTCTGCATATATCGTAAAATTTTTAAGTGTAGGTATATGTTAATCAATTTATTAGCTAGAAGTCTTATTGTGAACAGTTAAGTTAAAGTTAGGTGGCATCATATTTCTTTTTAGGAATTTGAAAGATGTACTGGAACAAAATGAGTCGATTGATTCTATCATTCTCAAGTAAATTCACAACTGAGGTATGAGTTGTGTATGTGGGGTAATACAACCCACTGCACGGGATGTTTTCATTAGTTGAACGAACATTTTGAGACTAATGGCAGGAGTTTCCTACGAGGATTTATGTAGAAATATTTTATTATTTTATTTTTATAAAATTTTAGATCTTGCAAGTTTATATATTTTTGAAGTACGGGTCTATATATTTAAAAATATTAACAAAATTTATACAAATTCCAACACTTAAGACAAGGTAAGACAAAAAAATGATCAAAACGTTCCATATGTGAGACTCAATATTACATCAAATTCTCCTAATTGTATTATTGGGCCTATACTGTCCATCTAAGCAAGATACTACTCCAAAACATTATCATGCAGGTGATCTCCCAGAAAAGTTTGCTTGCAAAAAGTCGCACTAAGAAACGACCGAAATTTTATTTTTTCCAATAATATGCGGCTGGGTATAGGAAAATTGGTAGGTGAAGTGTAGAGACACAAATTAGCATTTTTTTCAGCCGTATCAGTACTTGACATTTTAAAAATTTTAAACTTCGAAATTACTTATAGATCCTCATTAAGATATGCAATCTCCTGCTGCCGATGAAGATGTTCATCCGCAGCTGATGTCCTGGAATCCAAATGTAATGACGAGACAAGTGTGCTGTCGTCAATGAATTTCGCCAGCCGATTGCAGTTAAATCTGATTATGTCACCGAAAGAAGAAACAAGTGACTTTTTATTAGAAGAATTTGTTTCTCACTAGATGAATATTTTGAAGGAAAATTTTACTATTAATTTAGGCTTCTTAAATGTATTTTCGTTTACTTTTCATTGTAACAACTTTTTTGTGGTATTTTTGTTTTGTTTTGTATGCCCTTTATTTTATTTCATTTATTTATTTATTATTTATTAGGTTAGATTAGGTTAGGTTAAGTTAGAGTAACGTCGTTATTTTTCGTTTTCTTTGTAGCAAACACTTTTATTTGGTACCCATATCAAAGGAGTGCTTAAAAATAGGCCGCCATGTTGCTTTTCAATTTTTTTAGCAATACCTTTCATTTGATACCCATATTATGGAGGGTGTATAAAAACTAGTTCGCCATCTTGGATTATTCGCCAAGTTGGATGTAGACTGGAATCACTTAGCTAACAATGCATTGTCATTCAACATTACTATTTTTATCAGAACCGAAATATTACGAAGAGTTAGTTGAAAAAATTCAAATAGTATTGTTACAAATTACGAAATTAACAGTCTTGAACAAATTTATTTCCCACAATATTTCACTAATCACAAACTAATTTACACACTTACAACACTTAGCAACCAAAACTTTATTTATTTCCACTGTTTGAATTTCTTGTTTAGCCGCTCGATTCACTTTCTGAACTGCTCTCTCGGGTCGAGAAGTCGTACTTATATCGGTAACAGTCCTTTATAGAAATCTGTAGTCGGTTCGGTTCTAGAGTTTTACCGGCGATTCCCGGACTGTATTCTTTCGCGGTAATGTCATGTGTTTGTTCGCTGAGTCGGCCGGAATATCGCTCAGGGGCGGCTTCAGATTCGTTACATTGCCTCCTTCTTAAAGATGTTTTGCCCCGAAATGTCATCCTTGGCGTGTGTCGCTACCTGCAGGACTCTCCATATCTGCACTGTGAAGTTTGATGAAAGTAATACTCCGCAGTCTTCACGCTCGGTCGTGGAAGATAGTTACGGCACACCAAATTCTTGATGCCGCCGGATATGAATATCGTTTCCAATATGCTTCTCACAGTTCTCCAATCTAGCCTGTCGAGCCCAGAGGCTAATTAAGAGATTGCCAAGTCCACAATATTCTCGTCGAGTATCGTGTCCCTCGGTCTGGTAAGACTTCTCCAGACATCTTCATAGGACGGTTTGTCTCGAAAATGCTCACCAAATAGAAAATGTTTCTCTGGCCCTTTTTCAACTGTAGCACTCCTCCGACTTCTAGATTCTGTTCTCGTAATGTTTGGAGCTGACCGCATTTCTTGTTGAATACCACAGCGATACCCCTGGACATTTGGATATCAGTCAAATTAGGTATGTTTCGAATCCCTCAGTATTCGCCTTGATATCATAGTCCTTCTTCATCCTATCGCTGGTACTCCGGATGTTCAGACGGACTCGTTCATGGATGTCGTCCATTCTCTGCCGAAGCTTGCTGACATAGTCTTCCCCGCAGTTGTTCTGGCGGCGTCCCAAATTTAAGATCGCAAGGGAGCCGCAGTTCTCGGCTTATTATAATACTGGCAGGGGTTTGGCCGGTTGACTCGTGCACTGCCGAACGATAGGTCAACAGGAACAGGTGGAGGTACTGGTCCCAGTCTCTTTGGTGGTCAGAGACTACCTTGGACAAGTGGCGGTTTATGGTCTTATTCATTCTTTCCACCATTCCATCTGAATGTAGATGTAAGGCTGTGGTTCTGGTCTTTCGAATGTCCAACAGTTTACACATTTCTTAGTACAAGTTGGACTCGAAAATTTCTGCTCTTGTCCGAATGCAGCTCCAATGGGATACCGAATCGATATATCCATTCCTTTACCAGGACGTCAGCGACGGTAAAGGCTTCCTGGTTGGGCACGACATAGGCTTCTGCCCACTTACTGAAATAGTCCATGGTTACCAGGATGTATTTGTTCCCATTGGCGGGCTCTAGGAACGGGCCGGCGACGTCGATGGCGATTCTCTGAAACGGACTACCCACGTTATACTGGTGCATTGGTGCTTTCGGTCGTATCCGAGGTCCGTTACTGGTAGCACATACAGCACACTTTCTGCACCAGTCCTTGTAATCGGCTTGACAATTAACCCAGTAAAACCGTTGTCTTACTTTCTGGAGGGTCTTTGTTACTCCAGATGTCCTCCAGTGACTTCATCATGGAATTCTTTGAGCACTTCCCGTCGTCTGGTCCTGGGTACCACACCCGCTTCAGAACCCCATTTTCCAAGGTAAGGGAGTTCCATTGGGCCCAGTAGGACTTAACCGCTGGCGAATAACCTGCTACCTCCTGTCACGATGGTCTTTGATTATTTTCCTCCATCCGATGACTAAAGCAAGATCTGGGTTTTTCTCTTGGTCTTCCTTGATCTTATCGTCTTCCTAGTTGTCGTCTACAGCTGTAGTTATAGCTGCTTTATTCTCTTCTGCTCGTCGGCAATGTGAGCAGTCATCGGGGCATGATCTCCGTAACAGGACATCTGCGTTTTTATGGCTAGTTTCAACTCGATGTTCTATTTCGAAGTAAAATTCTTGAAATCTTCCTCCATACACGTATCTGTAGAAATGCTCTACATCTTTGACAACGGCCAACAGCTCAAGCCTTGCGACACAATAATTGCGCTCCGGTTTACTGAGCGTTTGTCCCTTCTGGATCTGAGAAAGGACTACTCAAAGTCCCATGTTGCTGGCGTTCCTATCTAAAACGAAGTTTTCGACCTGTAGGGGATAGCTCAATACAGGAACTTTGATCAAAGCTCTTTTCAACTTCTTAAATGAGTCTCGGCATTCTTCGGACCACTGGAACTTGATCTATCTTTCTGTGAGTCGGGTCAATGGTTTGGCGATATTGGCAAACCCCAGCACATATCTGCGACAGTAGGTGCACAAACCAAGGAAGCTCCGAAGCTGATGTATGTCATTTGGAATGGGCCAATCCTCAACTGCTTTCATCTTCTGATCGTCTACCGCCACTTCTTCCCCAGAGACAACATGACCAAGGTAACGGACTTCTTTCTGGAACAGATGACATTTCTTGGGACTAAGTTTCAATACAGAACTCCTCAGACGAATGAATACCTCCTCAAGATTTTTCAAGTGATCGTCTTACGATTTTCCGACTACGATTATATCGTCGACATACACTAGACAAGTCTTCTATGAGAGCCCCTTGAGAACTGAACTGCCACAATACTGAGTCGATGGTGAAAGCTGTCTTTTCTCGATCTTCTGGAGCCAATTCAACTGGCCAATATCCACTCTTCAAATCCTAAGGCGCCGGCTAGCGTGTCTAGGGTGTCGTCGATTCTTGTAAGAGGGTAGCTGTCTTTCTTCGTCACGTTATTTAGTTGGAAATAATCCACGCAAAACCTTGTCGAGCCGTCCTCCTTGTTTACTAATACGACTGGGGAAGACCAGGGGCTGTCAGAAGGTTCGATGACTCCTTCTTTTTCCATATCGTTGACTATCTTGTCTGCCTCTTCTTTCTTCGCAAGGGGAAGTCTTCTAGCTGATTGTCGGATCGGTCGGGCATTTCCAGTGTCGATTCTATGCTGAACCACATTCGTTCTGCCGCCTTTTCTTTCTCCGATATCGAAGATCTCTTGGTACTTCTCGACTAACTCCCTCAGTTTTGATCGGTGAGTTGGTGGTATGTCTTTGGAGGAGATGTCAATCAACTTCTCCAACTCTTCAGGCAAGTTGTTGG
>WOGP01008481.1:0-11192 GCA_015342065.1 Leptinotarsa undecemlineata
AATATAAAATAAAATAAAATTTACAAATTAAAAAAAAGATGGGCTGGCTCTTTTGGTTTGTATCGGAGAAAATCATCTTTGTATATCCTTCACATGTTTGCGTATAATATATGTTTTGAAGAATGTGTGATTTTGTACAAAATGAAACATACATTGAACTGAAAAGTATACCTATAATAAATTAACCACTTTCCAAAATTTTTATTTAACTTGTTTATGCCTATAGCTTTTGCACTTTATTTTTTTTGTGATAACGGTTTATACGTATACACTTTTGAAAATATTGAATATGATTTGAAATAATAGTATCTTGTAGTTTTTGCCAACATTCGACGCGCTGGAATAATGTATAAATTATAATATTAACAACTCGTGTCAACAACTTAGCGTACCATTACAGTAATTAAAGATACATTTGATTCTACATCTTAATTTTATTGGTCCTACGTATGCAATAATTAATAAAAGTTGTCGGTGATTTTTATGTAATAAAAATTCAATTTAACCTGTTCCAAGTAGACTTGACAGCGTCGTAGGAAATTTATTTTGGTCTACTTGGACAAGTGTTCAAGTGATCCAGTGGAACCATGGTACAAGTAAAATATCACAGAAAGTTCAAGAATATTCTCACAGAACAATTTCCAAAACTCAATGAGATTATTTGAAGCAGAGATTTGCCTTGCCAGAATTTGTATAAAGTTGAGTTCATTGAAACCACTTCTCATCGACATTCGATCATAGAATATTGGTTTGCAATGATACACTTGAAGAAGTTTCAAGTAAAACATCAAAAACTTTCTCAACTGGTTTATGACAAGTGTTCAAGTGATCCACTGGAACCATGGTCCAAGGGGGCGGTCTAAGCAATAATGCGCTATCGCCGAGAACGCAACTTGAACGCGAGCAGACGCGTACGGGCAGACTTCGTTTACGGTTGTGTTTCTTTTGCAAAATTTCTTTATAGGTAACATAATTCAACGATTCTCGAAGCTATTCATTACTTAGTGTAGTCGACATATTTTTTCAGTTACTGTATTTTGAAAGTAAAAATATAAATTATTAGCTATTGCCCGCTACAATATTTTTTATCAACCCAAAATTTCAGGTTTCCAACCTCAGAACTGACGAAATTCAATAGAATCTCTGAACCCCTATTATTCCCTTTTTGGGTGGAAATTTCTGATTCCCTATCTCGATGCTTATTTCAGCTATACAAATAACCTACCTGCATATTTCAAGATTCTATGTTCAGTAACTTCGGCTGTACGTTAGTATGAGAGTGTTAGTCAATCAATAAGGTACGTGAAAAAGTATAAAACGTGAATACATACACTACATTCATCCATCCTTCCAAACTTACGCATTTATAATATTAGTAGGAGTAGGATTACTAGGATTACCAATATATTTCATTCTGATCTATTCAGTTTTTTTCTGTTGATGCCATTCAATATTGTATAAGTAGATACCTATTGATTGACTGACAACCTTATATTAACGTACAGCCGAAGCTACTGAAACTATAATCTTGAAATATGCAGGCAGGTTCTTTGTATAGAGTAAATAAACATCAAGAAAGGGAATCAATGAGGAATTTTCACCTCCAAGAGGAAAAAATTGGGGTTGTATTGAATTTCGTCAGATTCGAAGTTGGAAACCAAAAGTCTTGGGTTAATAAAAAAATATTGTAACTATTTGTTTAAAATGATTTGTCACGAAACTTAATGTGACAAACCAAATTCTTCGCGGGCGAGCCGCGGGCAACATCTAGTTTTATATGAAACGAAATTCTTATATTACTATCGATCTGCTAATATTTAATCAAAAATATATTACGAAATAATGACCTTTAGCAGCTCATATTTCTTTCAACTAACAGTCGAATCAGGTCTATTATTGACATCACCATTTATATTGAAAACCGACTCAATCATATTTCCATATTTGATGAAGGCATCACAGTTCAATTATATCCGTATTCAGTTTTTTCTAAAGCACAACAAGCGAATTCTAGTTCTGAAACGAGTTCTAGCTGAAATTGTGTTTCTCAACAATCGCTCTGACGTTTATAAAAAACGATAATTGAATTTTGAATAAAAACTGGTACTGATGGCAGTGGCGGACGTAGAACGAACTTGGAATACTTTGGTAATTTTCCGATGGAAAATGAACTTCCGTAGATTTTTTATGAAATCGAGTCATCTTATTGAATGTTTTCGGTCAACCAATTTCTTAATGTTTGGTTAAATGGGTCAGGTCTTATGTTAAATTCATTATTGTCTTACCATAGTTTTATATCCAGAACTGACACTGTTGTTTATAGGTAGATATCAATCGAGTCAAATCCAATAAAATGTAATTTTGACGGTATGCATACTGAACATCATACTTATTCTATTTTGTTGTTCAATTGGTTAAATTATGATATTAATTTGACAAGTATTTACTTTAGATTTTGCATTAACAATGATGACATATGGTGATGGATCTCGATAATTACAAAAAAAACTAGGTCGATCTGTTCAAAATACAAACTTGTTATCTTAAAAGTGTTATATATCATCTACACTGGAAGAGTACAGAACTGTCGTAGTTCACCCCTGGAAAAAGTACTCTAGAAAAAGAGTCTTCTTGATTTGAAAGTGCCCTTTTATCGACCACTTGGAGCGGTTGAAATGCATATCCATTTGTCATGAAGGTTTAGGAAACTCTTCTGAATCTAGTATACCTTCAGTTTCTGCCCCAAATATGGATATTTCTTTCAAAACTTCAGTCTTCAGCCAATTCAGAACTCAATTGAGGTTGTTATAATTTTTCTATAGTCCGGTACAATGCAGAACTCAAAGGATTGTAACTTTGAGTTATGACTGTGTGCTAACGTGGGAGTTTTGACTTCCTCTGATGTAAATAATTCTTTGAGTATCGATCTCCTAAAATATCCATTTATCCTAGCAGAATAATTGAAGAGATTTGTTATCATAGCTACAGGATTTTCATCGTTCTCCATTTCCAGGGATTCACTTGGTGATGGCTGATATGAAGCTTTGTAGCTCATTCAACAAAATTTTGGAATGTTGAATACATGTTTAAAGATTGGTGTATTCTATTTTTGCCTAATAACTCATATTCTGAATGCTTTATTATCAGATTATCATAGTTTTTAATTAGTCCAATCGATCTATCAGGATTTGCACTTCGATATGTTTGACCAACTGCTGTGGTATACAGTGGTAGGACAGTTCTGCTGTTCAGCAGAACAGCAGAACTGTCCTAACACCCAGAATTTCACAATTTGTACTCTACAACAAATTACCGGAAATTCATATGACTTCTTCCATTTTCTCAAATAAATCATTAACACCTATTCAAATTCCATATTGTTCATTTTGGTTATTTTCATTAATTTTACAGTTAGGTATACAAATCTGAGTATATGTTTGAAGGGATTGATGGTACAGGTCGTAACATTGCCTGAGTTCTGAACTAAAACCGATTCAATGTGTGGAAGATGAAATTTTAAATAGGTTTTTTCTGTGCCTAGTTTCACATAGGGAGCACGAAGTGGTGATTTAATTAGAAATTTTTAGATTCATCAATCAGGATAAATTCCAACGTTTATTAAGTCGAAAGCAGGTTTGTTAAAATCATATTTACAATTTGTTGATTTTATCTTATTATAGAGTTGTCAGGATTTTTTTTGCAATATTTTTTTGTATTATAATCCTGCCATCAAGTAAAAGCATAAAAACCAGTAAAACATAAGAACCAATGAAAATATAAGAACCATCAAAAGCATAAAAACAAGTAATTGAAAGGAAACAGGAATACATTGGACACAACGCGATATTCGTCTTGGACGTGTTCAGCTGCACTGTGAAACCTAGGTCTGAGGTGGCTAAGGCCCTGTATTTTTTTACTTTTCCTATTGAAGCAATCATTGCAGAGTGTAAAACATTTGATAACTTGGACACCCCGATTTCTTGAGCGATTGTCAATATGGCTTTCGGAAACAAAGACTAACAGGCGACCTTCTATCGTATGTCACTCATATTTGGAATAACGCAATCAAGAAACATGAAGAGTCAATAGCTGTTGCGCTTGATATTTCTAAGGCCTTTGACCGTGTGTGGCATGAGGATTTGCTGGCCAAACTTCCATGCTAAGGCTTGTCGGATCATTTTTGTGTATGGTTCTTCACCTTCCTGAAAGAACGTTCCCTGCTGTCAAATACTTCGAATACTTTCACCATCAACGCTGGTGTTTCCCAGGGATCCATATTGCCTCCAACCCTTTTTTTTGTATATCAACGACTCATTGGAAAGAAACAAGAATCCAATATGTTGCTTTGCTGACGACAGTACACTTATTTCGTCATTACATTTGGATCCCAGGATATGGACTGCGGAAGCACATCTTCACCAGTAGCGGAAGGTTGAATGTCTTAATGAGAATCTAGAAGTAATTTCGAGGTATTGTCCTCATGTATGGAAGTTCGCCTCTAAGCATACCCTAAAGCTGCTGTATTCCATCCAGAAAAGAGCCATCCGCCTGACTGGGGACGCGAACATCACTTGCAACCTTGATAGTCCGGTACATCGAAGAAAGGTTGGAGATTTATCTCTTCTGTACATACTTTCACGGAAAATGTTCAAGTGACTTGGCACATTTGATTCCACCAAGAGCGGTACATATCAGAAATACACGACGGACTGTGGCTGCTCATTGTTTCGAGGATCAGTACACCTCAAACTTCATTGTTTATTGCGAACTGCGTTTATGTGGAATAAACTTAATGAAGACGTTTTACCAAATGGATTTAATCTCCAGCGATTCATATCCAATGTGAATTACTACTTTCGTACAGTCACCGCGCTAAGAGCGCCTTGAGAATTTTCCTGTAGTGCTTGTGTTTTGTCTTTGGAATAAAATTTCTTGATACAGTAACGGTTCATATTCAATATCGAGTATAGATTATTTTTCACTTATTTTATATATTTCCACATAAGGGATGCAAGTCCCATTGAAACTCACAAGTTTCATCGTTTCATTGGTGTGCTTGAAGTGTTTAATGTCATAGTATAACTGAGTGGGTCCACAGTGACAAGTGTTGAAAAGAGGTACAGTATTTCTGTAGATGGCCTCTTAATAAGAGATTTCAATTGGGTAGTTCTGTTAAGTATTTATAATGTATATACAATATCATGAACTGGCATATGCCCTTGCCTACACAAGTCAGGAGCTAGTCATTCCAACTGGGCATAGTTGGAATGATTAGCTCCTGGACTGGACACAGTATCACTGTCGTCATTTAAATCAATAATGAATTTATTTCCACTATTAATATGGAAGTGTGCAATCTCCACTAGTCCTTTTCAGCTGAAATTACGTTTTTAATCCTTTTCTACCAGTCATCTTTGGTAATATTAGATACTTCTTCTTAAATTAGCTCTATTACCTTCTTATAAAAATTTGGAAAATCATTTTTACGCCTGATGCTTTGTTTCAATTTTCCCCAAATCAACTCGATGGGATTGAGAACAAAAAATAGGGGGAAAGTCTCAATATAGTGTTTCCATACTTTTCAGAAGAACTATCAATGGCATACACTTTTTCAAATGTTTTTGTCTGTAAAACTCCAAGTAGTTGGCTTTTGGTATAGTATTCTTCAAAATACAAATTTTTATCTATTGTCATCTTTCCTCGAATTTTTATTCGGTATTTTGATGAGCTGTCACGAATGATAAAAAGCGTTTTCAAGAACTATTACACTATTCGCTTCTAAATTTTGGATCAAAGTGTTTTCAAACCATGCTTCGAATATTTTTATGATAGTCTGCATTGCAGTCGTCAAGTTTGAAAAATTCGGAATCCATCCTTTACTTCTCCGCAATGCACAATGATTAGTCGCGATCCTTTGTTTGCAGGTATATTGGGCGTACATATTCTCGAACCATCAGTCCACCCTCTTGTAACTGTATCGTGAATGTCATCCTAAGTCAAATAGACAATTTGCCGTTGTTTTTGACAATATTCAGTCATTTGTTCTAAGTATTTGTTACCCATTTCCACTATTCTTCTGCTTTCCATAACTGCTGGACGTTTGTTTATTATTTTAAATTTGAATCCTAGTTTCTTTATCCGATTCCAAAGAGTTTTGTCACAGCATTAATGGCTGGAAGTATTGAATTTCTTCTTTATGACTTCAGTTGTAGGAATCTCATTGCTTCTGTAACAGTTGTATATTGTTTTTTAATGATGTTATTACTATTAGTATTTGTCCAAGAACGCTACATTTTAAACAGATAACAAAAATTTTAAGTAATTATAACTGCACCAATATCAAATATCAACACTCAGATCGCGATCAGTTACTGAACTGAACACGATGGCGATAACCGTTCCCGCATTTCCCGTTTTCTATACGTCACCGTAACATGACTTCAAATTTAATTTTATGATTCTTCAGCCAATCATAAAACTCGGTTTTGTATTGGTGTTTTGGCCTTTTAGAGTGCCGCCAACTTCAAGAGTGCACAATGTCGTTTACGTCGACTATAGCAGGTAAGCTCATTTGAATCCCAATAACGATTCGTTCCCAAAATTTTCATCTGTTTGGCTCAGTGAAGAAAAGAGAAAAGTAAAGAGTTTGTATCAAGTAAATAAAGTTGAATAGATTATCGTCTCCCATTTTGTGAATAAATTATTTGAATAGCTGGAGGTGAAGGTCATGAAGACGCCATCTATGGCATCGAGAGAGAACTCAATCGTCGAATATCAAAAATAAACAAGGTTTCAAAGGGCGATCCAATAGATGTGGACTTAGTAAGGGGTGATATCATCGCCCTCAATTACCCAGTCTTATCCTTCAAGGACAGTTGAGTCCAGCAATGCATTTGTGGTTCAGCCTAGCACCAGTGATGATGACGGGTTGAAATAGCGCTGTCTAGTGTTGAATCATCAACGTGTTAAGATTGTGCTCTGGTTTTCAACTGATTTGAATAAGTTTGAATTGGGAAACATCACGCAAAAATTGAAGATATTGTTTCTTATCTCAAGTTTCAATGTTCAACCATGGAAAAAAAATGTGTTTTCATACTATCGATTTTCTCTTCGTTTTGTTTCGCAAAAACGCTGTTACCCTACAGCATACAATTCTCGAAGGCCTAAAGCCTTGCCTATAAAGCGCCACTGACCAGAAAGTTTTACCGAACAACTTAGTTATGTGTAACATACTCCAACGTCAAATTGTTTTCTGTAGATATGCTATATGTTAAATTTTAAATACAAAACGAATTTCCTTTTTTAAAATCGACAACAATATGGAAATTTGAATGCCAGTTTCATATTTTATTGTATGCAAATTCGTTGAATATATTAACCGAGCTGGGTAACGAATTTCTAAACTCGAATTAACATATTTTATATATTATAAATCGCATATAACGCTTTGGTAATACAGGGGACATGGAAGATGTAGACTGACTGACAATTCCAAATGAACCCGGTAATACGAGGCGGTATGAATACTGATGACTCTATATCGGTTACTTATTCGCAAAATTACAGTAATTATTACGTTTAGGCTCAACTCTGATATTTCAAAACTTTTGAATGAAGTGAATAAAAGGTTCTGAATGAACTCATTGTTGAGTTGATAATTTTCGAGTAAACCTCAAACTTTCCTCCTAACTCGATAAAAAAATTTCGTTTCACTAAAAAAGTATGTTGCTGGCCTCAAACATATTAGTCGAATATAACTTTCAATTTTGAATAATAAGCAAACAATGAATCTATTGAAAAAGCTTCTCTCTCACCAGAACATAAATACTGTCTCTCGACGCGTGTTTTGCTAACCAAGTTGGTATCACCAGGTGTTGACTAAAACTATTTCTTGCAAGCTATATTGATGTTTTCATATTCATCTATATGAATCATGGAAAACATTACTATAGCTCATATAAGAATTAGCTTCAGTCACCTCATGATGATGCTAACTTGGTTTGCGAAACTCGCGTCGAGAGATGGCGTTTTTGTTACGACGAGGAAAAATTATTTTCAAAATAGCTCTTTCACGTCATGTATTCCAAATTCTACTCATCACGCGAACAATGGTTATTCCTTGATTTTCATCAATATAATTATTGGTTTATACTTGATGGTTTTGTTTTTAGAAATGATTCAATATTTGATATTATTAGGATATTCAATCTAAATGAACACTTTCTATGGTTCAGTTCTAGTTCATCAACCAACTAGATTTTTATTTCAAATCATCGTGAATCCGGTTGTAGAATGAAAATAATCATAGAAGAGATAT
This sequence comes from Leptinotarsa undecemlineata, assembly GCA_015342065.1. Taxonomy (NCBI): domain Eukaryota; kingdom Metazoa; phylum Arthropoda; class Insecta; order Coleoptera; family Chrysomelidae; genus Leptinotarsa; species Leptinotarsa undecemlineata. The sequence goes on from WOGP01008481.1 coordinate 8,318, forward strand.
AGGTAATACCGGTCTTAGAGTAGAACCATGAAGAACCACATACAACATTTTTGGGAAAAATTTTGATCATCGGCATGTACATATTTTTTGTCTACTCAAACAATTTTCAGATCCGAGTTTGTGAAGTTACTGTCTTAGGCCTGTTGTTATACTTTTGGGGTATTTAATGAATAATAATAAAAAATTAAATGAATAATACATATCAAATAATAACATTATTCAGTCACTTATATAATTACTGCTCTATTGATAGTAGTGCCTCTGCTAAAGTAGTGGATTTAAATCACTGGAGATTGTATTTTTTCAGAAACACGGACCCGTGGAGTTTATTCTAAATATTGAACCTTCAAACAATGGGCAGCTGTATATTGCTGCGAAATTCTAACATATAGAGACTAGATAGAATCAAGCAAGCTCATACAGTCTAACGCTTACGGAAACTGTTTCTTTGGTAAACATACAAGTCTTCCATAGATGTTGTGACGCCTGAGTGTACAATCAGGCGAATGGTTCCTTTTCTAAACATATTATAGCAGCCCCAGGAAATTATTGTGCGGAGCTCTATATATGAGCTATATTGTTACGAACTTGAGATTCTATTAGGTTTGTTCTAGATGTAGTTCATCATTAGAATTCAATAACTTTATTCAATCATACAAATTACATTTAATAAACTATTAATAATCGTCCTGTATCGCTAGGTTAGGTTAGGTCCAAAGTGAGTGGGTCTATTCAACCATCCACCGCAACCCGCAAGGGGATCACACTTATTTCCACTCGACCAAATAAACCCAGCTTCCTAACGAAGCCGATTAGTTTGTATGGTGAGTGGTCTTTCAGGTCAGATGGTAAGAATACGGCTCTGCCGACCTCTAAAAACCTGATTCGGTCCCTAGCGGGGCAGGCACAAAGTATATGCTCTGCAGTTTCATCATTTTCCAGATAGAGGCGACACATACTGTCTTCCGACAGTCCAAGTCTCTGTATGTGATGATTCAAATGACAGTGACCTGTAAGAAGACCTATTAGATATCGTAGTTCATTCCTACTGTAGTCCAACAACTGTTTGGTATCAAGCTTCGAAGAGTGAATAAACGCCTTGAAGTGAGCCTATCCATTAATCTTTCTGCCAACCAGGTGTTCAATATTTGTTTGGCAAAGCCTAAAGCGATGCCAGTGATAGGTTCTGGTCCGATGAAGCTACTTGCAGTACCTTCCTTTGCAAGGGAGTCAGCAGCTTCATTGCCTTCCAGGTCAGTATAGCCAGGAATCCAGACCAGAGACAATCTGTTCAGTCTTCTTATCGAGGAGAGTCGTTTTTGGCAATTTGCTACCCACTTAGACGTTGCTTGGTACGAGCAAGAGCTTCCAACACCACTTGACTGTCCGATAATATTTTTATTGACTTGTGTGTGGTGTATGTGGTTGTATTCTGTCAATCTATCAGCACACAATTCAATAGCGTAATTTTCCGCTAGAAATACAGTCGCATAGGTTCCTAGGTAGGTTGATATCTCTGTCCTGGGGCTGCTACTGAAAACACCTGCAGCAGAACCGGAAGGTGTTTTTTATCCATCTGTGAACCAACACAACTATCTGATATTTCCTTCTCCCGGAGAATCCAGTTCTCTTTACTCGGGAACAGTACTTTATAAGGCAGTTCGTAGTTGACAGCTGGAGGCATAAAGCTGAGTTGCTAAAACCAAATTAGTGTACTACAGTAAAAACTCAAGATTTGTAGTACTAATTTAAAACGGCTCTTGAAAAAATATATCTCACTCATGCCGAAACCACTGTCATTTTTATTCATAAAATTCATAATAATCTGGATATCTGCAAATCAAATACAGTTAGGTATAAAACTATCGTGAAATCTCTTACTATTTGGGTACCCCCGATATACTTCGATAGTGGTAGTAACTTTGCCCGCTTCCATATAATCCTTTTTTCGCTATCATGGAGAATAATTCGGAAAGGGATATTCAAATTTTTTATGCCCTTATGCTACTGTGATTGATTGGATATTTGAATAGGGGTTGAAATTCAGAAACCCAATTGAAGTTCGTAGGGTGGCCTCGCATTTGCATAATTTCTATATCAGCCCTTTAATTTTTAAGTTTGTTACAATGAAATCTTATATTTATTTTAAGGATCAGAGAGAACAGATATGGGGGAATGAAACAGGCGATATTTCGGACGATTATTTTTCATTATTTCTATGGAGAGTCATAAATCGTTCTGGATTCCAATTCTTTATTTCGGTATGTTCTATTTCGGTTTCAATAGTTTTAATTTGATCATTGGGAATGAGATTATACTATCGCCGGTGGCTAATACAAAAAATGATTGAAAGAGCTATGAAAGATGATACCTTTTTGAATAATTTTACTCGTTGATAATTATTCTGATTGTTGAAAGGAGCAGCAGAAAATTATCAAATATGGCAATATTTTATCATTAGAACTGTGTGATAGACTGGTAAACATATTTATTATATTCTTCAAAATAGAGTTTCTGGCGGCCATGATAAATTTTTCATTGCATAAATTTTATATTCGATCATTTTAAAATTGATTAATTTTTAGACCTCCCAGTGTATAAGAACAGTTTGAAACTGCTTCAAAATGAAAATTGATTTTCTTTTATTTTACCATACACAATCTGTTTTTTGCAAACATCTCGTTTCCAATGGGTTTTATGCTAATTCTATTCATTATCAATATTGTAGAGGATAAAATTCTCTACAACTTTTATTTCGAACATTTTTTAATACGTTAAATCATTTTTGAGATAGATAGATTTATTTATTTGACTGTTTTACAATAAGTTTACAGCATGTCATACATAGAAAATAGTCATAGAGGGACGTATAATA
>WOGP01008482.1:0-11191 GCA_015342065.1 Leptinotarsa undecemlineata
ATAAATGATGACAAATTGAACCATATGGACCTAGACGACATGCGGTTCCAGCAGGACGGTGCTATGTGTCACACAGCAAACGCCACGATTGACATTTTGCATGAACGATTTGAGAGTGAGGTTATCTCTCGCAGGGGTGATGTGAATTGGCCACCAAGGTCATGCTATTTGACCCCGCTAGACTTTTTCTTGTTGGGTTTCTTGAAATCGTGGGTCTATGCAAATAAACAACAATCGACCGATGCCCTAAGGGTGAACATAACACAGGCCATCACTCATATCCAGCCGGATCTATGCGAAAGAGTCGTTGATCCACTCGGATCCGTGCCACCGTAAGAAGCCCGAGGCGGGCATTTGAATGATGTCATATTCCACACTCAATGGCATACATGCAGCTTTCAAATAAAAAAAATAATTTTGTTAATACCTCACACAGAGATTATTTTATTTCATTTCAACATCTACCCGCCCTTATTGAAAAACCCTTTATATTTTGTAGCATTTTAAACCGTTTTCTTTACAGATGTCTCCAAGCACATATATGACAAATATTCATTTCGGAGGAAATTTGATGTGTAGACTTCCTTGGGTTCATGTTCAACTACAAATTATTGATTTTTATTGAAAAGGACCCAATGTCTAACTGACCTCATACATACCTCCTTTATCAAATTTCATTTAGTTTTCTGGTACATTCTGTCTCCGTATTTTTTCATCGGCTTTTGAAATCAACCAAACTTGATGAAATTTAGATCCATTAAGTTGAACATAGTTCGATGTGGTTTTTACATTCCGCAATACAAGCTTATATACATTTCCGATGTTCTAACACTATTTCTATCGTATTTGTAATAAATTTGTTTCATATCTCTTTTTAAGAATAAATTTTTTTCAATATCTACGATTTTTTGAAACAGAATGATAACATATGATACATCATTGAAAAGGTAAAATCTGGTTCTATTCAAAATGTAGGGCTTATTGCAAAAAATAAAGTTGAAGATGTTGGCCAGAAGACAAAACATCGGATAGCAAATCTGAAAACACCTTCATGTAGCAGGAAAAAAGTGGCAATATGAAAGTGCAATTCATTTCCGAATCCTTCGAAAAATAAAGACAGAAAAAATAAAAACCATTTTCCGAAATTTCTGTTTCGCCCCAATGGGAAATATTTCTCAATTTGAATTATTACAGAAAATGCAAGTTTGAACAAAATAAAATTCAGTTCAATTCATGAGTTTTCCAAATTCACTTGGGTGGGTGTTGGGTTCTAATTTTTATAGCGATTTGTTTCTAATTGACATATTGGCAACAGCGCTTAGAATGCTAGATCGGAGTTTAGGTTAATAGTATGCTAGAAAAAGAAGAATCATGTCAATAGTATCGAATCAAGGCAAAATATAAATTATAGTTCAATACCACCTCCACAAGCCACATAAACAACATTTGTTTGGTTATTTATTTATATAGAGGAAGACAGGTTAGGTGCACAAAATGTCATATGTCACAGAATATCTCGGAACTCGGAACATAAGTGAACAGAATAGCACGCCTCTGAAATATGTCATCTTTGTTTGTCTCATGCAGGTAACATATTCATTGTCCTTTATTAGCTATAACCGATGTTGCCAAATTGTGAAATAGAAACGAATCCCTTTGAATGTTGAATGCATTATTTCATTCCCCTTCTTTAAGTATTTGTTTCGCAAGAAGTTGTAAAGAATATGTCAGTACATAAATATTTGTATAAAAATACGTATGGCCTTCATGGACTAGAAACTACAAAACATTGTATTGAATTTTGTGAATTTGGTGTTATATTTAGGCAAATTATATTTCGGCTTGAGTCAAAATAGGCCGATTAAATACTAGACAAACAAAAAGTAACAAAAATAAATGAAACCTTAGACAAATATAACACGTTCTATAAGAATGAAATATCAATGTACAAATAGATGAAATCTTAGGCAATATGGATAAAACAATGCTACTCACAATACAGTATGATACAACTTTGGGATAAATTTGACTAAGACTCACTGTAACATATTTTTTTTTAAATTGTCTATCTTTTTCGAGAATGTGTTTCCTTATTTGTTTTATGAATATTGGCTTGGAATAAGAATGTTTCATTTTGTGTGATACAGTGTTATATAATTTAGTTGCCATCAAAGAATATGCTCTCTGTGAAATTGAGTTTCTAACAGAAGGATAGGTTAGTTGGTCGCGATGTCATGTGTTATAGTCGTGGTTTCGTGATGAGGCTTTATTTTTGCTGAAATGATACTTCACGTTTGTACAATAGTACAAATCATACAATCATTGGATAGATTGCAGCTTAAAGGAGGAAAATTAGTTTTTTCCAGATTCACTATCAGGAGCCTTTGGTGAAACCATTTTTTGAGCAAGTGGAAATCTGTTTCTACTTTCTTTTTCAAATCAAGCCAAGTGTCTGCCTCAGAGAATATCGCAGTATCGCAGTAGAGGATCCAGTACCGTACCTTGTGGGACTCCACATTCTATTTGCCTTTGATTGCTGATTGTATCTGCAATTCGCACAACGTACATTCTATTTCGAAGATAGCTTTCAAAAAGTGTTTGGCAGTTCCCTCTGATACCATTATTTTCTAAAGTTTCGAAAATTTTTGACAGAAGAGTGATAAGCGAGATTGGTCTATAATTTGTGATTTCAGTTTTATTTCCTTTTTTATGGATAGGAGTCACTACTGCAGTTTTGAATGAGTCGGGCCACACATAAAAAATAAACATTTATTAATAATAAAAACTAAACGATTTAGTATATAATGTGATATTGATTTTAGCAGTTCTGCAATAATTTCGTCTTTTCCTACAGTCTTTTTGTTTTTAAGGTATGTTTCATAGTTTCCGAGATCCCAATGGTGAGGATCGAATTTGAAACACCCTGTATAGTATTTTGTGTATTTTAAACCCAGCAATCATTAATAGATAGAAGTGTAACTTATAACGACTCATAATAATTGTGCCACTCATCCGCAGCATCCACTGGGCCCATCAGTAATTTTTAAAAACCTGCTGATAATATCTTACAGTTCAACGGCGCGCAATATGCTAGCAGATACACGAACTTCCCACACGAAATCAATTATCTTCGCTTTTTAAAATGAACGTTTACCTCGGAATATTGTCATGAACTTCGATTTTATTTTTGTCATACTGCGCATTTCATTCATGAATAGCGACAGAAAAGTAATGTTTTCATTTTCTGAATTTGCCTGCCACAAACAAGTATTTCAATTATGTTTGATATAGAAATAGATATACTTTTAGGAGAAATTAATTTGTTTGAAGGTGGTTGACCATGTTTCGTAGTGTATTTCATTAGTTCGGACTTCCATTGTCTAATCTAATATATAAAAAAGGATGTTTGTTGGTTTGTTGGATGGTTGATTGGTTGGTGGTTGGTTGGTGAGTGATAAACTTCTACATCGCTCAACCGATCGTGATGAAACTTGACATGTACAAGTAATTTTTCATAGAGAAGGTTTTTAGGCTATTAATTTTTCTGTAACTCGCCACTAGATGGCGCTGTAGAACAATTTTTTTAAAGCACTGTTCTATAACGCTGTGCACGCCTGAGTTCGTTGATTCTGATACTGTCAAAACATTGGAACAGCAGCGATACAGCAACATAGTACTGATTAGTACTACAACTACGAAATTCCACGCGGGCGAAGCCACGGGCAACAACTAGTAGTTTGTATTAATGATTTTACTTGTTGGGTTCATAACTGAATTATAATGCTTGACTGGTTTCAACAATTGAAACTTTCTTGATGTACCATTTGGGATTTTATAAAAATTTTGTAGTGTACTTGACCGATAAAATTAATAAAAAATAAATAAAAATACTCACTGGAAAAGCACCACTTCCCTTCAATGAATTCGTTACATATAACCATCATATACACAAATACGATACAAGAGCAAAAAATGACTTGGTTGTTCCGTGAACTAACCTTGCAAGAACAATGAATTATATATGTCACAGAGGACTCTTGGACTATAACAAGCATCCTAATAAAATTAAACAAAGTAACACCCTCCAACTCTTCAAATGCTCTTTATCTCAATATCTACAGGCACAATATTATTCCAATTGAGTTGTTCATCATTCTTCTCTCTCTTCTCTCTATTAATCTCTTCATCATTTACTACTGCTATGTTTTAAACAATATATGCTACTATATAGGTCTGATATATTTTAGTTTTTTTGGATTTTGTTTAATAACTGATATATTTGTATAATATTTATGTATACTAGGACATCTATTTCTAATAAATCTATTTCTATTATTAAACAACCCTTGTTGTTTTTGAAAGCAGTTTCCAGACTTCACTGTAAATATTAATAAATTTAACTTGTTGACTATTTGTATTTTGCAAACGACTTTCCATTAGAATGGATACAGGTTCCACGAAATCCAATAGCATGTAATTGTTCCAAAAGTAATGAATGGCTGACTGTATCAAAAGCTTAAGTTAAATAAAAAAATAGACAAGGCTAGATCAAGAAAAATAAAGTTGAACATGCCAGAGAAAACTGACCAATGAAAACCTGACAAAGCGTTACATAGAAAATTGATAATTTATCATCAAATAATTGACATACATTTTTTGTTTAGTAGTGTGACAAATTTCATTCCGTGTGAACTTATTTTTTCTTAATCCATATAGAGTTTCTGAGAAAAAAATGATCTAATTATTTTTCGATTCTGTATTTGAAAATTTCTTGAATATTTTTGGTAAAGTAGATATCAATGTGATAAGTGAATAATTCTTCATTACATTCAAATCACCATTTTTGTACATGGGTGAATTATTCCAATTTTATTATTTCATTTATTTTTTATTTATTTTATTTATTTAATTGTATGAAAAGATTAAATTAAAAACTAAATGTTTAGATAAACTAAGAGTGTCACTCTTCTATACTTTTGTTTTATATAATATGAACAAAATTTTCATTAAATTTATTATCCTAGAATATAACCAACTTTATATAAACTCAAACATATGTACTTTTATACACCAAACTCTTTTAAATTTTTACTTTATCTCTTACTTTTGCTTTAAAAAAAATTGTCACAATATAAATCAATTGAAGCATTCACAGCCACAGTATGGTGAACGAAATAAAAGTGAAAGTTTGGTGTACAGATAAACTCTTCTAATAATTCAGTATATTATTTTTCTTCAAATTGAAAGGGGTATATTTTTAGGAGAGATTATTTTTTGGAAAAGAAAGGTTTCAGCTTTCTACTTCCCCATTTTTATACAAAAAAATGTGGAAAATTTCGAAACAAAGAAAGAAAAGCTCTCATATTCATTAATTTATCTTAGGATGCAAATTTGTTGCTTTTGACAAAACAATATCATTATCCATCTTGGTTCAAAAATTATTTTGATTTTTTTTTTGTGAATTTTATTTTGGTTTAGTCAGTTGAGAAAATATTTGGAAATTAAACTATCTTACTTCCCCATCTAATTCTTCTGTACTTTTTTCGATAAATCGAATGTATGCGTTGGGTCTTGAGGGTGCATCGCATATGTTATAATCTTCTAATTCTCTGTAACTAGCTTCTGGAAGTTGAGTAACAGGTTGCGAGACTAAAAAAACAAATAATTATTTTTTTGTTTCTTCAATCATATAACTAGAAAATAGTAATTTATTCACCTTGATCATCAAGCTTTATTTCAGTGACTTCATCATCAGAAAAATCATCTTTTGAGATCACATCTATGGGTTCATTGATATTCCACCTGCAACCTACTCCACTGACTTCAAACTGTACCATTTTTTGGGCTTCTTCAAAAGTTAAAGGTTCTGGAGCATGTTGTGTTGGGGGTACCTTAACTTTCGTTATTCTATTTCTTCCTGAAATATTTTATTTCAAAATTTAGAGCTGCATTCATAAAAAAAATAACATCAGATATCAATTATGTAAGAACTCTCTATATCGAAAAAATATTTGTTCAAACAGCTCATGATAGTTTAAAAAAATTCATTGAACTTATAAAATTATGTCCGCAGATCATGAATCTGAATCTTGGTGAACCAGTCTAGTGTCTACATTTGAAAATCCAGTCACTCAAAAGTAGTAAAAAATCAACTAAGTATTTCAGAAACTCACTTTTCCTAATAAAAACTTATGAAATAATACATTTTTACGACTACATGTTGCAGATGTTTTTTCATTCGCCACTTCCATTTTATTTCTCGAAAAATTTCCTCAAATTGTATCTTTTTCAGCAAACTACATCATAATTCTTTATGAGTAACACTTTTACAAGAGGCGTTTTCAGTGTTTCCTTGTTGGAATATGCCTTCCATAAATGATTCTATATTTGTAGTTCGTGAAGTGCGTAAAGAAGGTCATATTGATAAAATGCAAATATTTGCAGAAATGAAGAAATAGGTATGATCTGCTAAAGCAAAGCTAAGTAAAATTTACGAAATTTGGCAAGATAACTTGACTTTGTCGTTTTTCAATATTGCCAATAAATAATAATAATAATATTACAGAAAGCATCATTTAAAAGGAAAAAGATTATTTGGTGACAAAGAAGTTTTGTATTGTGTGAAAACTTTTGAAATAGGATAATAAAGGTATGCAGCATGCAATTGTGTGTATGTAAAATATGTAAGTCTATTTACTCAAATTATATGAAAGAAGTAAAGCTTACAATCAACCAAGGAATATTCCGGAAAACTACAAAATATAGTCTTCTTCTCTACTTATGATGCACTGTTTGGACCTTTGGTGCAGTAATGAATATTACTGGAGTTTTTCCCCAACACCAAATCGTTATTTTTAACACCTTGACACGTGTTTCGATCACCAAGTGATAATCTTCAAGAGAAGATCAAAACAGTGTTGATCTTCCGAGGTGTTAAAAATAACGATTTGGTGTTGGGGAAAAAACTCCAGTAATATTCTTCTCTACTTCTATATCTAGTCCTACTGAAACGACTCTGCAGGATAATTCACCTGAGGATATTGAGAAATAATATAATAGAACCAATTCCAAAAGATTACTAATATTTTGGAAACATGAACCCGAACTTTGGTTTAATAATAGTAATATGTTATTTCCATAAAGACAATATAGGGAACTGTCAACACAATAAGATAGAGATGATAAAAATTAATTATAAAAATTAAATGAGGCGATAGTATAAGAAGAACAGACCTGAGAATTATTGAAAGATTTTGTTAGTGTATAAAAACTTTCTAACAAATATGCTTTTAATATTTGTTTAAAAGTATACATTCACTTCCAAGCCTTCACACATTCAGGGAGATTATTGTAAATTCTTTAATCAATGTATTCTGGCCCAAAATAAGTCACTTTTAATTTCGCAATTGGCACATGGAACTGGTTTTTGATTCTCGTATTGTGGTGGTAATTACGTTAATGTAAAATTTGAATTATTCATTTTTAAACACATCCAAACAAATCCAATGTGAATTGCTACTTTTGCACAGGCACTGCTCTTAGAGCACGTTGAGGATTTTCCTGTAGTGCTTGTTTTGTTCTAAAAAAAAATCCTATTTGATGCAGTAGAGACAACATGGCAAATCAGAAAGTAGTTTCTGTTACAAATTATTGAAATCGCAGTTGATAAAAATATATCAAATTTTCATAGAAGATGAAATGACAAAATTGGTTTTTGAATTGTTTTTTATCGCTAGGTGATTAAAAACCAAGTAAACTATATAGGAAAATATAGAATTGGCACCAGGCTAGATGTTGGACAAATTCATACAACTAGCATGGCTCAAGAAAATGCCGCCTACTATAGAACAAAGAATTACAGCATATTAAGAAAAATTGTCTAACAGGGAGCACATAATAATAATGAACATATAAGTACCATATCAAATTCTATTTCTTTTTGAACAATGAAAAATAAAATTCATAAGTTAATAAAAAAATCCTAATAGATATTTTTTGGGACCTAAACCTCCCCGAAAATTATCTCGCTTAGATTCAAAATGTCTACAACCATAATCTGAAAAACGGCCAGAGCTGTCACTGATGGCAACTGAGGATAATGGTCAAAACAACAGTTGCCTGTTTATTAAAGATCCAAATAAAAACATCACTTTCCTCATGGATACTGGTGCGGACATATCAATTTTACTAAAGTTATCGGGAAAAAATCATGCTTCAAACAAACCATTGTATGTAGCAAATGGTTCAAGAAAATGCATATAAGGAAATAGTGAAATTTTGCATCCATGACAGATGACATTGAGGGGAGAGTATTCTAGCGATACATCTCTTTTGTGGTTGCAATCAAATTTTATTATTTTTTGATCACCCTATATGAAAATGTCAAAATTGACAATGAGTTGAATAGATTTATTGAAAGTTTTCAAAAAAAAATTCTCCAAAGAATTAATCTAGAGAAGTATTTTGTATAATGTTTTCAACAATTTTTGAAGCTAATCCATTCTGTCAAAGTAACTACATACAATTTCAAGGTTGTATGAATGCATTCTGTTATATAATTGATAACATTTCAAATTGACAGTGTAGAAGTATCCCTTGCATATGCATCTACCCAAATTACAACTAAAATGCACAAAAGGAATGTTTTCTTCCAAAACTCAGGGTCCAGTATTATAGTGAAAATGATTCTTGTAAGTGGAATTTTATTTCTATAGTTTCCATGAATATAATATGTTTCAGTAACTATGTATTTTTTTCTTCTCTTCTTCAGAATTCAATTTTTTTTTAGATTACACACCTTTTTTATTCCTTGGAGAATTCGTAGTCACTGGTGGTAATGGTGTTGGATTATCATGATCAAAACTTTTCAAGTGATATTGTAATCCACAAACTGATTTATATGATCTTGCACACTTCTGAATAGGACATGTATAAGGAGGCCCATGATCAGCCCTTACTTTTCTGCAGTGTTCAAGAATATCGAAGTCTATTCCCATATTATTTGGGTATAGTTCTGCTTTTCTAAGTGCGATTAATCTTGATACTTGAGTATTTATAAAAAAAAATAAATTTTCTAATTATTGTTTACATTCGAAATATGCATCATGATTTTCTACTATTGTCAGTGTTGCCACTGTTTGGTTATTCATACAAAATTTTGGCTTTTGTCCATAGACGAACATTTGGTTTAGGCAGATAAATATCCAAACTTGTGGAAAAATTACAAAAAAAAACAGGAATCGAGTTGACAAATTAAATAGTAACAGACGATGAGTAGATAGAACAGATATGACTAACGAGAAAAGAGAGAAAAGTATAGAAATGAGTAATGCGAGGCGAGGTTTGGTTCAAACTAAATTCTAAACTCCAGTTACAACTAAATTCAAACCCCCTGCAGCATTTCGCCATTTTATAGATTTCGATTATAGCAGTTATATTCATTGTTGAAAAGTTGGCCTTTTCTAGGAATTTATGGACAGTTTTCATTTTTTTTTTTTAATGGTGGTATAAAAATTACCGGTATCATAATCATAGCATGCACTGCTCATGCATTTTTTATCATAGAAATGTATCTGAAATATGTTTGCCAAGTATAGCACCTGTCACATTTGGAAAGATGGCAAATTAAAAAATATATATACATTAGATAGATTTATACGGCTGATTTATGAATGCCACTATTGTATAATTACGGCAAACAAAAAATCTCAAGAGTTATTAATAACTGTGCAACAGGACTCAAGCTGTGATTATAAAAAAATATTAACATAATTTCGACTCGTGATTATATAAACTCAGTTGATTCATTAGTCGTTCAAATAGATTCCCAATTCAGATCAGCAGCATTTCTACAGATTTAGAAATTCTGAAACATGAAATGAATACCGCTTCATCCCAGAGAGCGATATGATGGTCCTTTTTGAAACTTATACCACATTTATAATGGCTTCTTCCTCATCTGATATAAGTTCCTCGAATATATCAACCAAGTCATATATCTAACTTATGGAAAATACACTAAGGAAAAATGAACAATCGGATGGTCATAATGGAATCGACACGCATTGTTCAACTCCGACAAGAATATTTGAGGCGAATGAAAAGCTACCGAGAATCCAGCAGACATATAATCTATCTCGACGATACTTGGTTTGACACCCATGATGTTGTCAAATATGGTTGGGTAGACGAAACCAAGTATTGTGTACACCTTCTTCAAGATGAAAACGTGTTAAAATATTACGTGTCGGGAATGAAAGTGGTTTTGTACCTAACGCTTTGCTTCTGTCGGCCAAAAATATAAAAAATTCGTCTGCTGATTACCACGAAGATATGACTGCGGCTTTATTCGAAACCTGGTTCAGTGAGCAGCTTCTCCCAAATATTCCTCCAAACTCAGTTATTGTTATGGATAACGCTTCGTATCAATAACACAAAAAAGCAGATATTGTTGATTTTATGCGGAATCATGACACGAAAATACCCGAAAAGATTCCAACGAAAAAGGTATTACTGGCAACCATAAAACAACGTAATTTCAATAAAAAAGTATACTATTGATTCGATGTGTAAAATAAGTGGTCATATTCTCTTACGTTTGCCTCCATACTATTGTGCGTTCAATCCAATTGAAAAGGTTTGAGTCACAATGAAAGAAAGCTTGCGGAAATGTAATCAGTCACCGACTTTGAATGATGTGGTGCTTGACAACATAAGACGAGTGGTGAATGAAGTAGGTAATAGTGATGTGTGGAAGAACTGTGTCGCCCACGTTATAAAACAAGAGAACAAATATTATGTGCAAAGTTCCATTAATCGGATCGTTATTGAACCCGATGATGATTCCACCTCATCCAAATAGCGAAATAGAATTTTAAGTTTTCTAGCAATTTTGTTGGCCTCTATTATTTTGTAAATATAAGTTTGACTTGAATTCGGTGTGATTATTTGTGTTTTCATTGTATTTTAGAGTTTTTGATACGGAAATCAACTACCTTAAATTTCGTTTTTCGTAATTACTCATCCATGGTGGACTCAGTTGAGATAACTTTATCATGAGGTAATCAATTGCTATGATTGTAATAATAAGTAACTGAAAAACTACCACTGAAGAATAATATGCCGACGCCTATGTCGAGGCGGAAATTCCTTATCTGTGCTATTCCAATTGGTATTGGAAATACTACACTTC
>WOGP01008483.1:0-11191 GCA_015342065.1 Leptinotarsa undecemlineata
CTTTCGTGTAATTCAATGTTTATATGGAAGTAGCTGTTTCAGGAGGACTTTCTTTCAGTTTGTGTCTGAAAGTTACTTCTTTGCATGATCTACACATTCATGTATAGAGTTATTTATTTGCAAATTGATTACTTCCTTCCTTTGTTTGGAAGATTCCCTTATCCTTTTTTTTGTATCAAGATGGAGTAGTAGAAAGCCAAAAACTTTCTTTTTTTCCCAATAAACAATTTGGTTTGAACAGAACAGCCATGTGTCCCTTTTTGTGGAAAAAATTTTTCTCTTTTCCTTACAATTTTTCTATTTTTGCGTTTGCTAATTCCGCATGGTTCTCAATCATTGTTTTTAAAATTACTCATGAACTAATGGAAATGGAAAAAAGACACTACAAGTCTTTTTTTTCTCCTTTCAGTAATAAACAAATTATTTTTTGAACAAATGCCCTAACCCTATTATTTATCAACCGCATTTATACAACTTTTCCACTCAACTATGTCTGGAATTTTTCATAAAAAAATATTATTTCTAATTTTGAAATCTGAAGTACTCTATTAACTCATTTACTCATTTTATTTATATCAATCTACGGAAAATACATTCCATTAACTGATAACAATGTCAAATGTTATTAATTTATTGAGCTACAAAACTAATTATCATAACTAATATAAACAATAATATGGAAGCATCACTCTATTAGTATAAGTTTCCAATAGTAAATATTATCATTATACAATACAACATAAAACATCCAAATTAATTCTAAACTGACATAGTTTCTATAGGGGTGCGTTTTTGCCCCAATTGGCATGTTTGATTTGCTCATTTTCAAGTTATCAATCTGTGATAATTTGAAAATATATTGTTTCTGAAAAAAAAGGTTTTATTTTGAAATTATGATGGGATCTAAATCATTCATACCTTTGCACAGTCTATAGAGAGGTGCATTTTTGCCAAAATTAGTGTAAGCTTTAGGGAGAGCAAATGTAGGTGTGGTTCTGTGATTATTTAGATTGAAAGTAAGTTAATTTTCTTAAGAAATACGAGGAATCAATTTCAGTATTAAGTAATTTGTACATACGCTTTGGATCCGCCATTGACTCTACCGAATCTGAGGAATGTCCCAGATCAGATGAAACTTCTTCGAACAATCGAGTCAACCTTTCATCTTCTTTTTCATCCATTATTCTATAAGAAATATATATTATTTTTAAATAGAATTGAAGCCTCGATTACAAAAATAGGGATGAACTCATTTCAGATAAATTAAAAAGTATTTACACAAAGGAACTCGTCGGGTTTCCAAGACCGTTGTTCTCTAATACACTGCGTTGAAACTACTGTAGTAAATGCATCGTGGGCTAGCTCGAAGGTATTGAGGCTCGTAGCACCATACGCGCTTTTATTTGAAAATGTCACATGCAATTATGATTGTTTGGGCCTGATAGACCCGACGCGTCCACTGCAGGGTTAAGAACGTAATAAGCTGAAAGGAGGCAAAATTTTGAATTTGGAGAAAAGTAAGAGCATCATTTTATAGAGTACAAATTTCTCTATCAATTAATATAAACCACGACACAGTAGAATGAATATTCATTTGGATATGGAGCTAAAAAAACACATGGCATAGAAACGGACAAAACTTGAAACAACCTAATATAAGCATCATGTTTTCCACGTCATAATGGAATTGAAACTTATCTCAGAAGTTTTCCTGAAAAATTAAATTTTTTTTTGAAAAACAATACCCTCTTAAAAATAATTAAAAAATGAAAACGCTAATATCGTTGATAAGACAACTTGATCAAGATAGTTGCAGATTGTCGATCAGGTCCTTACAAGACTGACGAGAAAAATCATTGTCTGTCAACCTTGAAGTAGATTATACTCCACAAGGAATTTCAGGCCTTGTTAGCATTCACTTTGTGTCTTTCCTCTCACAGAGCAAATCAGGTTTTAAAAGTTCCACTCTTCTCTGCTGAGTTGAAAACTCAGTCACCAAATGAAGGAGTTGCTTTTTTAGCGAAGTTCAAATGTATTTGAGCCACAATAGACCCTAGCGACATGCTGTGGAGGATCGAATAGATCCTCTCATTTCAAACCTACTAGAATAGTGAAATCATAATGACTCAGAGATAAATTTATCACAAGTTTACAATAGCCCAGAATAATTCAAGATTCATTTATTCATTAAGACAATGCACGTAAAGAGTTTTGTTTTCACACATCAACTACAGTTTTCAACTATGGTTGATGTGACCTTGTCCCCTTTACGATAAATCATAAGATATTTATCCTTTGTGAGTAATCGACAAATAACAGAAGAATACAATGTTGAATATTAGAAAAAATTCAACATTACGAACATAAACTGATTCAAAATATGAAAACTCCACCACATAGATCACATATTCAACTAGCGAAGGTTCTTTATAACATTGTTAACTGTTAGTTAATTCTACTGATTAGTTCTCATTAGCAGCTGATATTTGACAAACATTGAAACTGTATATAGTCGGTAAGATTTCTGCATCAATTATCGCATAATTTATAATATTTCCAAAGTAGTTGAAAATATACAGAGTGGTTGAAATATTGAGAGAGAAAGAGAGATAAATAAATATAAGTAAGTTTACACCCTTTGAAGGTTTCGTTCTCAATAATAATAAATGCGTTTTTACAACATCACATAATAGGTTTAAGTATTATCAATAGTTAAACACAAGACTTCAAAATGAATTTTCATTTTTCAACAACAAAATCTTTATTGAATTGAAGAGGTTATATTTCAAATTGATTACTTCCTTCCTTTCTTTGGAAAATTCCCTCGTCACCTTTTTATTTTTGTATCAAGATGGAGTAGTAGAAAGTCAAAAACTTTCTTTCCCAAAAAAACTTTATTATTTAGCTATACCAAGTGAGCGAACAACATGATTCATTTATCCATTGCAGGTTAGTTTCAAGAAATGAATAGTTAGCTGAATGCATCGATATGAGAAAAAAATATCAATTTTCAAGTTGGATATATTTTATCACCTGAATAACAAGAAACATCAGCAACACATCATTCACAACAATAATGTTCGAATATATGAATAGAGCAAAAACAAACGATTGGCCGACATACTTGACTCGACTAGATACTGAATGGGCTGAAAATTCTCGGGCCTAACACATAGATGATGCTAGTCTCATTACGTTCACTGCTTTTTCATTCAGTACTAACCCTCAAAAAAAGCCGTTGAAATTCCATGATATTCTACTCATACGTGTTATGAGTTATTATGCTAAGAGCGACACAATTTTTGTTATTTTAAAAACAATGGATTTAAAACAATTTCGTGTTTAAATTTTACACTACTTCTTGATGGGGAAAAATAACATTCAAGTAAAGCAATGGTTTGAAAAGTGTTATAAGGACTCCGCTTCAATGGAAACAATAACAAAACGTTAGTTTGCTGACTTCAAACGTGATCGTAGAGACACCGATCATGCAGAATACAGTGGACGTCCAAATGAGGCAGTAACACCAGAAAACATATAAAAAGATCCACAAAATCATTTTAAATGTTCGATAAACAAAGTTGCATGAGTTAACTGGCATTGTAAAGATATCAAAAGAACTGTTGGTTTGATATGGCTTGAGTATTCGACTATGAGAAAGCTCTGAGAAAGTAGGTGCTGCGCGAGCTCAATGTTGACCAAAAACAAGAAAGTCTTGAATCTGAGCAGTGGTTGACCATATTGAAAGATAAAAGACCGACATTTTTGTATCGATATGTGACAATGGATGGAACATGGATCCATCACTCCACTTTGGAATCAAAATGATCATTATCTGAAAGGAAAGCAACTGGTGAACCTCGTTCAAAGCGCCTGAAAGCACAATAAATGGCTTGGAAGGTTATGACCTCGGTATTTTGGGTTGAACGTGGTGGTATATTTGAGAAGGGAAATACCATCAATAGGGAATAACATACAGCGTTATTGGAGTGTTTGAAGTTCAAAATTGCATAGAATCGACTACATATTTCGAAGAAAAAAATTATGTTTCATCTTGACAACGTACCGTGTCACAAGTCAATCAAAACATGATGTATAGCTAGGCGTCGAGAATCACGTATGATTCAGGCATAACTTACTGTTAGCTGTCAGATCATCATCGTTGGTATGAAGCGTTTTATCATTTCATTACTTTGGACTTCCATTGTCTAGTATGAAGTAAATTGATTTGAAATCCCTGAATGAATCTGTAAAAATTAAAAAACATCAGCTGAAAAATAACAATTATATTAACCGAGAAAACTGAAATTTCAATGAAATAAAATACAAGCAACAACCAAAAAATCCAAAATTGAATTATCAACAAGAAATGAAAATTGAAAAAAATATCAACAAGAAAATTTAAAAAATTTAAAGATTCCAAACCAAGTTACTCCACGACGTTTCGAATTTATGTTTTTTTCTTGTATTTTATTTCATTGTAATTTCCGTTTTTTCGCTTGATATAATTGTTATTTTTCAGCTAATCTTCTTCAATTTTTACAGATTCTATCAGGGATTTCAAATCAAATTATATTATATTAGACAGTAGAAATCTGAACTTATGAAATGCAACACAAAACATTGTCAACGACCTTCAATGTTTTATCATTGTAAACCTCTGTATTAGTGGCACAGCCTTCAATTATCTTATCATTTCATCGGTTTGAAGGAAATTATCGCTGGAAAAGTTGAATAACAACCTTTTCTTTACCTATTGGTAGGGGTCGGTATATCACTGGCGATTATTATTAAGAATATATGTTTTTTGTTGTGTTTTACTTTATTTTTACTTGAAAACTTTTTTGTTGAAACTGGTCGGTCTTTACGAGCTCTACAAATGGGAATGTTCAGTTCTTTCACCAAATAAACAATCGTCACTTCACGTCAAGTAGAAACACGAGTTATGTGCTATCACAATTTTTAGCATTTGGATTAGTGGTTGACCTATCGTGGATTTTGGCAACATTTCATTTTGGTTTTCTTTTTTCACTCCCTCATTTGACAAATAATGTTTTTGTAAGTTATACAAACTTAAAGTGGGTATTCCTTTCTATCAAATTCAAGCACAAGGGTCCTGGAGTATAATTGGAAATAACCGAGAATATTATGTTTGTTAGTAAATTTATTTGGGAAAATAATCTGAAGTGCTATTCCAAATATTGTGAGTTGAAATCCAATTGA
This sequence comes from Leptinotarsa undecemlineata, assembly GCA_015342065.1. Lineage (NCBI taxonomy): Eukaryota > Metazoa > Arthropoda > Insecta > Coleoptera > Chrysomelidae > Leptinotarsa > Leptinotarsa undecemlineata. The sequence goes on from WOGP01008483.1 coordinate 5,224, forward strand.
TTCACTATTGGCGAAAACATGCAGTTCATGTTTGATTGATAATGACAGTTTCCCCAGTTGTCTCCAAAAACAGACTGAATTTTGAAAATCTAATCGAAATAACATGCAGCATGCAACATATTTCACATAAGAAACCGTCACTTCGAAAAACATATCAAATCAAACCAAGATATATCTAGATGTGAAGAAACACCAACGAAAGATCCATAATAATTCAATATTTGGAAAGACAATCTTGGATATCACCCTTACCAAAGATGTACTAAGTTTCCATTACTTAATACAAAATACTTCAGGAACAAAAAGAAGCCATAGATTTTATGATAGTGTTCGCAAGGAAATAAGCTTTGATTAATCAAAGCAATAAGTTTACGCATACCCAAGTGCAGAGATGTGATTAAAAACAAATTCTCATTGTCCTGATTTAATACAGGAGCTGATGGCTTTTCCGGAACTGACACACGTCTTCTGCAAGTTTTTCAAGCTTGCTATTTTAATTGGAATATATAAATTAGCTTGAAGTTATTTCACAGCAGTAGTTTCTGATCATAATGCTTATTTGAAACTCAATATAATTCGGGATACTATTTAATGCTGAAGAGTCTTATCTGCTGATGGAATTCAGATTTTACATTTTTTTGTTATGCCTTCATTTCAGACTTCTTTTCATAAAAAGAAATCCTGGGAAGTAGAACCTCTACCTACTCCAGGTGTAAGTATTTTTCTTAATATTCATAGAAATATTAACAGAGCAATATAAATAATCTCAAATATGTTTTCACTCATATGAAAATTCATCACGAAAAAATCTCATCTTTTTTTTCTTCTTAGAAGTGTGTGAATGTTGAATTTTTCATTCATCTGGAAATTCTGTATAAATTCAATGAATTCACACAATAAAAATGTAACAACTTCAAGTAACTCTCACGAGTTCGACATAAAATGACATAAATATTATATACCACATATTTTTTTACCTATCTTGCAGAGTTTCCGGATATTTTAATATTTATTGTAAAAATTAATTTTTAGGACATTCTGCATTTAAAACTATTTCTCATTTCTATAATTTTTTCTTCATTTATCTCATGTCACTTCCGGTAAAAGGTTCACCTATACTTACCGATCGATATTCCCAATTCATCAATTTTTCATGCAGGGTGTTCACAAAAACTATATACTGAATATTGCAAATTGATTACTTCCTTCCTTTTTTTGGAAGATTCCCTTATCCTTTTTTTTGTATCAAGATGGAGTAGTAGAAAGCCAAAAACTTTCTTTCCCATGAATATTGATATTCAATAACTGATCATGAGTCATTTTTCTCATATGTAACTCATACATTCTCATTAATTTAATGGAATTGAATAATAGTTACTTTCACATATTTTCTATATCTGAATACGTTTAAATTTCAGTTCTAAATTGAGGATAAATTCACTCGAATAAATGTAAGTTGTCTATGGAAAATATCCTGTGAACATTGGAATATTCAATAACTATTCAGATCTGTCAAAATAGATGCTCCATTTTTATATCCAATTCCGTTAACGAATTATATGCATCATCAATTATCTCAACATGTTAATTTTTTGATGATGTGATATTTGACCCGTGAAGAAAGAAAAAAAGCAAATCATTTCGAAATAAACTGTTCACAAAGATGTGTAGAAATAACTTTCAGACACAAACCAGTATATTATGAATGAATTGAGTGCTTCATCCTGTAATGATTTAAACATTTTCACTTTTTGACACTTTTTGAGCATTTTGACATTTTTGCTATATTTGATGTCTGTTATGTATTTCAGTAAAAACTGATGTCATGCCCAGAGTAATCATGTTTTCTTAATTATCGTTCCGTTCCTCCAATAGAATGTCAAATTCCATTGGTTGTTGGCAACTGAAAGTGTCAGTATATCATAACAATTTCTTTCAATATTCCATTTCAAAATACACATTTGAGCAGAAATACCCTGTATAGCATAGTACATGAGTGAAAACTGTTTCCATGAAATAGGTTCTGAGCTATTAACGTTTTCGAAGAATATGTCCAGTAAAACCACGTTCAAAGTTAACGACACAAAATTTGGCAGGAAAACAGTTTTTGAAGTACGAAAATATATTTATCTCCCGAAGTAATGAATATGCGAACGGTTTAGTTACTTCACCAGTGTTTCAATGATATCGCATCGTTGAGAGTTGATTGTTCAAATTGATACTAATGAACTGTTTTTGTTCGCAGGTGTTAAAATTGGCGGATAATCTGGGTACCACAAATCATTTAACGATGGCCGACTGCATGTAGTGTCCCAGAAAAACGACAATAGAAATGAACATGAGTTTCTCAAACAATACCACCGTTGAAAACATAATAAACGAGAATATAGTGCAAGTGGCTTTTTTCATGGTGTATACGACAATTTTTGTACTCGGAATTTTCGGCAACGTACTAGTGTGCTACGTCGTCTTCAGGAACAGAGCCATGCAAACAGTGACTAACTTATTCATAACAAATTTAGCGTTATCGGATATACTGCTGTGTGTACTAGCTGTGCCCTTCACCCCTCTGTACACCTTTTTGGGAGAGTGGATTTTCGGTAGACTCATCTGTCATTTAGTGTCTTACGCTCAAGGGATCAGTGTCTATATTTCTACGCTTACTCTGACGTCAATTGCCATCGATAGATATTTTGTGATAATTTACCCTTTTCACCCGAGAATGAAACTGTCTACATGTATCATAATAATAGTTATAATCTGGATGTTTTCGATGCTGGTCACGTTGCCATATGGAGTATATGTCAAACTCAAAACCGAATCCTACACTGACAAGTTTTTCTGCGAAGAAACCTGGCCTAGCGAAGATTGGAGAAAAACTTTTGGTGGTATCACCACAGCGATGCAGTTCCTCATCCCGTTTTTGATTATGGCTTTCTGCTACATCTGTGTATCGATAAAACTGAACGACCGAGCTAGGTCCAAGCCTGGTTCCAAGAATGCCCGCAAAGAGGAAGCAGATCGTGAAAGAAAGCGAAGAACTAACAGGATGCTGATAGCAATGGTCGCTGTTTTCTTGATATCATGGCTGCCCTTGAACTCTATAAATATCGTTAACGACTTTTACTTACAAATGCAAGACTGGGCATTCTACCACTTAACGTTTTTCATCACTCACGCAATAGCCATGTCCTCCACTTGCTACAACCCTTTCTTGTACGCTTGGCTGAACGAAAATTTCCGGAAGGAGTTCAAGCAGGTCCTTCCGTGTTTTGATGGATCTGCGGCCGGAAGATTGCCATCGGCGTGTCGGTTCGAGAACTGGAGATCGGAGCGGACTTGTAACGGGAACAACGAGACTGCACAGGAATCGCTGCTTCCCTCTTCCGGGATTCATCGAGCCGTTTCCATCAGAGAAAGGAAACCGACACCGCCGCCGCTGAAAACGGACAGTGTGGAAATGGAAAACATAATTGTACCGGCGGTTGGGGTTGTTTACGATTCCGCCTCGGATATTGTTCGACTCAAATTGATAACGGAAGAGGATCCGCCACCGTACGAAGCAGCGCATAAGGAGGATGAATAAGGGTAAGTTAATTTTGTTTGTCTAATTTAGGTGCTGGTATGTTTGATCTGGAAACTTCAACTGATATTGTCAAATGAGTATAGGATGAAGAAAATAGCTTTTGTATGATTTCTACTGATATTTTCATATGTTACGATCGGTTTCGGTTTGTTGAATCATTTTCAGGTATTTGAAGCATTTTGACAAATAAATACTTGAATATATAATGATACAGTCAATGTGATTTTGATAACTGTTATAGATATTCGAAATAACAATATTTTTTCTGAATTATTAATACCAATATCAAAACAATAACTATTTAACAAGACACAAACAATATGTGAAAACATACCGTAGTGTATGTAATCAAAATTCCCTTCCTGAATTATTGGATAGTTTAGTGAGTGAACACATGAATTTCTATTGTTGAGAGCATCTGATAGATAATCAACATGGATTCTGCCAGGAAAAATCTAATTCAACTTTGAAGGAAAAACATTAAATGTTTTGGTTGGTTTCTGGGTTTTGCCGTGGTCTTGTTTGGTTATAATATCTGAACGTTTCGACTGCAACTGTGGCAGTCATCTTCAGCAGTTCACTGTTGGTTTCAGTTGACACGTCAAGCAGAATAGTTCGACCACATCACTGATGATGACTGCAGTAGTTGCAGTCACAATTTTTGAAGATTATTGCCAAAGAATACCACGGTAAAACCCGGAAACCAAAAATAGTTTTTCATGTTTTCGGAGAGCTTTCCTGAGTAACTCATGCTAGCATATATCTTAAATTCCATAGGTTTTTCAAGTTTTAGATATAAATTGATGGATGTAGCCGTTACTACGTTACTACGTTGGTAGGAGGTCATAATGAAAAGAGAAATGAAAATTTCAATGTTTTTTACCACTTTCAATTGTAATTAACGTTACTGCAGTTTCGTCCTATATGGACATTTTCAAACTTATATAATAAACAATAAATATTGTATAAGTTTGAAAATGTCCATATAGGACCAACTGCAGTAACGTTAGTTACAATTGAAAGTGGTAAAAACATAGAAATTTTTATTTCTCTTTTCATTTTAGATATAATTCGTTTCTGATCAATTTTTTGTTTTTATTGTATATAAACCTCAATTTCGAAATCATCAATGACCAACTAGAATAATGCAACTCTCCCCTTTTGAATTTGTGAATTTTGACAACTATTTCAGGATATATTGGTAGGGTTTAAGGATCGATATTTGGTAATTTTGTTATGTTAAAAAAGTTGATAGTTATTGTTTTGACATTGGTATTGATATTTCAGGTAACATTTTGTTATTTCAGGTATATATTGCACGTAGTAGAGGTACATTGACTGTATCATTGTATATTTAAGGATTTGTTTGTCAAAAATGAAACAAATGAAAATCTCAGTAGAAATCAGAGAGAAGTAATTCTCTAGAGAGATAAATATAAATTTTTACAAAATGAATGGGTTATGAATGGAACAATATATTGTCAAATAATTAACAACAATATGCTGATCCAAGTATATCAAAAATGGTCAGAATTATAAAATTAGTTCAAGTAGATATTAGTGGATTTTTCGTGAGGCATTACATATATTTTCTCAGATAGCAACTATCGATGTTCATATTCCAGATATTCGCATTTTGTTCGTTAGCTATAACACTTCTTCTTCAAAAGATATGAATGGCACAAAGAAATACTTTGTGCTATTTAATATCCATTATGATCATATATGAACCAATTTTCAATGCGAAGTTTCGTTCATCGGATTCTATCATGAATTTCATTTCAATACGAACATTTACTTTCCTTTTCAATATATATTCATCTAGGTTTTCCTAACTCAAGGTCATACAATTTCCGTCAGAGATATCTCAAAAAGTAATTACTGATATTATTCAATTCGGAACCTCGGCGCTGCATACTTCTCAGCTTTTCCCACCAGATACATTATTTTGCCATATATTTGGAATAATCAGAACACTTATCATAATTCAACAAATATATGTAGGTAATGATATTCCATAACATAATTTTGTATTTCTTCCAATTTTTAATTTTAATACATGTCAGTCATCGACTCAAAATGAGTTGGATAACGATGAGTCGGTGAAGGGTGGTTTATATTATATACAGGCTGATTCACGGTGGATGGCACATTAGACGTTTCTGGTGAACCAGACAACGAATAACTTTGAAAATTTAATGGAGGTCATATTCGGATACTCTCTAGCCAACTAAAATATTTTCGACAATGCGTTGTTGCCGCTTCTATTAGAAAGCAGTAGCAACTTTGATTTTTCAAATGGAACACTCTATATATAATATTATTTTTTGAATCTGCAACTATTGCCCGACAACTTTTCTTGATATTTCCCTATACCTATCT
>WOGP01008484.1:0-11191 GCA_015342065.1 Leptinotarsa undecemlineata
ATTCGTCGACTTTCGATGGTAGCGCATAACATGATCCGCGCTTGATTGATATCTAAAGTTTAGTACCTTGAGTTCATTATTGAAATCATGCCCAGTATAAGTTTTTAAATGGAAGCTTGCCTTACACGTTATTTTGAAATGATTTAAAAATATATTTTCATCATTTCCTTCACTTCCACAGATTTGAATTTTTACTGAACTTCACAATATTTTTTCAAAAATCAACCTCTGTTATTTCTTCTGTTAAAAGTCTATCGTAATAAAATACACGCCGTGGTATCCATTGAGTGATCAGTTTCTACTTATTACACACATGCTCTTATTCACTATGTAAATATAGACACCGCACCAGAATAAACTGCAGAAAACAAATTGGAAGATTGCTAAATTGTCCGTAAGTATGACACGGGTTCTTTGTTTAATGGAATGATGAGACACTGTGCCATTCTCATTCATGACAACTGTATATTCAATTCTGAAGTCGCAACGATGGTCATACTAGGGAAAGGAATGTTTTGGCTCGTCCTAGATAGAACTCTTGTTGCAAATTATCTAATAATGATAGGTCTACTATCAACAGTTAAATGAGTGTCCCTGAGCGGGTCAGGGACCGGTAATATTATTATTTGTTTGAAGGTGGTTGACAATGTTTCTTTCAGGGATTTCAAATCAATTTATTATATATTAGACAATTGAATGCTATTATTATTTGCTGTGAGTCACACATTCATACAATCTTTGCCATATAATCTGTAGTCAGAAATTGAACGTTGATTGTATAGATTATCAGTAAGTCATTTCAGGGAATCTGAGGTTCTTCAAGATTCAGTTATTGGAACACTTCTATATAGTCGTTCATTAAGCGTTTCCTATCTTCAAATGAAAATGAAACAAAGTGTGTGTGAGAGATATCATCGATATTTTCTATTCTATTGATCCCATTATTTGTGTAAAATAACATCGGTGGAGCGCCACAGATGGCCGATGGCATGGGTTATGTTGGCTTTGAGGACCGCTGTAGTTTGTGGCTTATTCGTATACATCTGCGACGTCGCACGCTCTCGGTAACCACATCATCTCTACGTGAGATGACTATGTCCTCAAATCGCTCTTGCGGAATATCCAACGTGACATGAATTGTGTGGCACGTAGAGCTATCCTGTTTAAACCATATGTCGTTAGTGTCCAGGTCATCCAATTCAGGCCAAAAAATGTTGGTAATGCTCGCCGTTGACACTGATGGCCTGGACAGCGTCTGAAAGAAATATGGACCAAAGACGCCGGCAGCCCAAAATCCACACCAAACAATAACTGTTTTGGGATGCATTGCACGCTCTCAGATCTCATGTGGATTGATATCGTATTAAATTCGCAAAATTCGCCATGTTGTGAATCCATTGCGTCGGATTCTCATGCACATTCTCACAGACAGCGGTGATGTTTTAGCAGACCTTGCGTTTCGTCAATATACAGGTGTATACATTGCGAATAGTCCTTCTCGTAGGACGATTATGGTGATCGTTAAATGAACGAAGCCAGCGGCACGTTCCCCGAACAGAACACAGATTTTGTTATTATTTGGGAGTGTTGTTGATTGCTATATCCATCCAAGATGATTTGGAAAAACGGACTGAATAAATGACAACTAATTTTACAGATGTAGCTTCAACAAGATGGCCGTTATCAATTGTCAAAGTTCAGAAGTCCCTGCTGTTGGAAGACCCTATATTACGGATGTATTTTAATGGATGGGCAAACGTCAAAGCTGAAACCTTTGATAATTCCATCAGACAGTACTTACATTTTATGGTTGATGATCATATCATCAATCTATATTCAAAAATTGCTGACTTCAAGAATGTTTCGCTCGACCGACATCTAGGAAGATTAATTCATTAAAAACATTGTTTCTCGACAGTTCTTCAAATAATTCTCAAAACATAGATAAAACACTTAATTTCAGGTACTATGGCTGTTCATTCTGCACCCAATTGAATCATATATGCGATGAATAATTGCTTTCTAGATTATTTTTACCCAATTAACACAATTTCACAAAAACGTTTTATTCTCTCCCTGTATAGAACTGAACCAATGAGGGATATTCTGTAAACTATTACTCATACTATTACCCATTGAAACTGTTTCGTACTTTAATTATCAAAATAAGCCACTGTATGAAATCAATGATGAAATCTTTCACCGAACGAAGGACATACAACTCTCAGTTTTATCTACAAAGTAATCAGGAAAGTATGTGTTTATCTACTTAGGAGGTAAAGAATCATCTTTCTAAGAAATTAAAATGGGAGGACACAACAACAATGTGTTCAAATCCCTGAAAATGGATTTTTTTTCAGTATACATACCACCACCAATATTTAATTTATATATCACGTATTAGATATATTTCATCCTGTTGAAACAAAATACCTAAAAAGTGGCTCTAATACTCAAGGCGGAAGAATATCTCACTCATTCAAGCCATATGATAGATAGATAGAACTTTATTGTCTGAAATGTAATGCAATTTGTCAACAAAGGGTGTTATGTTCATAAATACAAAAAATATAAAAAATATGTAAAATGTTGTTTTTTTTAGATTATATAGTATTCACAAAAATACAGTGAAGATTAAAAATAACAGACAAAAAAACAATCAAAAAATATCAAAGATAAAAAAATTACAAATATGTTATCAATAAAACAACACAATTTTGAAATTACTTGACATTAATCGTAATATACATCGTGGTATACCGAAAGACTAGAATTTGTATGCAAAATACTCTTCCAAATAGTAGAAGCACTTTCCCAAAAGAAGGTTCGCCACTAATTTTCTGAATTTTTAAAGTTCATTAATTGATATAATATGTTTCGGTAGATGACTATATGTTCGTCTACATCATCGCTCGTACATCCTATCGATATGCAGAAGCTGTCTTGTTACGGGGGGAAAACTTTATGAAATCATCTTTTCAATTATTTACAATAGCAATGCATAGACAATACAAACGACCCCGGTAAGAATTTAGTTCTAACATTCAACATTGTTGCCGTTAACTCTCAGTTCAATTTGCATATGAGTTACTCTCAATTGAAAATTGTCAGACTTCTACTGTATACTTCTATACAATTGAGACTGCTTGGCAGATGATGTGGAAGTGGAAGGGCAAGTTTTTATCGCTACGCGTATACCTTTCTGTATGGCTTTCAAACTTTTCTTTATGTTTGTGTAAGCAGACAGTCTCTAGTTAGAATATTTCAAATATTGTTAATATTTTATGTCTGCAGAAAAGTGGTCTACACGAGCCAAATATGAAACAATTTTATGCAATTTTCCGAACAATGTAATCACGTTTTCGTAAAATCAAGTTACTCTTTCTTTTCCCATTTCAGTTGATATTAAATTTTTCATTTGTTTATTGAAATTGTTAATTCAATATAAAGAATTTCACTTCGGATAGCTGTCAACCTAATTGATCTGTACTCGTTCATCAACTACTAAAATATTTTTTCGTGTCGTATTATTGAGTACTAATTTTCCAATATTCATTTTAATGTCTGACAGCTTCATTAAACTGGATTGACTGTTTGTCAACTGTAAGCGCCCTGCATATACGTTTTGAAATGAATATGAACAATGCGCGCATTAATCATCATTAATATGTCAACTTGCAACAAAGAAAAAGGCGAACAATAATAATAATTTCTAGTCGGTCGGTTGTGAATGTTGAGCGGCGATAGCAATCAGGGGATGCAATAAATATATTCAGCTGAAGCCATCGAGCTACCTACCTCACTGTCATCGCATTTAGCACGCCAGTGGCGTAGCAATAAAATCTCTGCAACTTTTCAAGGGAATTTATTATTGTTAAATCTTTTGAAAAAGGAACTTTTAACGGATGATGACCAACTGTATTGTCAAACATGCGACAAACTAATTGACTATTATAAGAAAATAAGTATATATGAGGCACCAGTCAATCTAATAATAACACTGATGATTTTCAAAAATGACTCAAACATGACCCTCTTCATTTTGTTTAATGAAAGATAGAAAATTGGCAGATCAAGATCTTCAGATAATGTGATACTGCAGGTTTTTCTGGGTTTTTCTGCAGCTGAAAAAGCAAATGCGCCACTGGCATCAATGAAGCGGCCCCGGAGTGCCAATTAATTTTTGTTGTTTCATAATTTCATGATTTGTATTTGTCGAGTATTATATCATTAGTTTTTCAACTTTTTCACAATTTTGATTTGATATGTAATAAACAATACTAAGTATGATCGCAGATATTTATAATTTTGGTAGTTTCAAATATATTCATCTGTTTACTATATGGGAGATACAAATATACACTCTTCATTTTGCTCGCTTGATCAATTTTTTTGGAGGTTTTGTAGTCGAGGTATTCCCCATTATCTCGTAAACGATATACTTATCCATAATTTTCTTTTTATATTAAATCAATTTTGTGCATTCATAATCAATGATATTATCCCTCTGTACTTTAGCGAAATGGTTATTAGAAAAACACAATAAAAACATTTAATTCAACAAGAAACCCTTATATATTCAGTATATATAACGTAGAGGTTAAAAATCCATACATGTATGAAGTTCCCTATTAAAATTTCGGGCTTCAACAATAAACAAATCTTTTGTGAATAACGAAAAATGTTTGATTTGAATGAAATTCTCTCATATTTCCGGTTATTAGATGAAAATAATTGAAAATTATCAAGTTTCTTGTTTACTCTTTCAATGTAGATGCCTGCACAGGTGTCAATGCTGCTACATAGTTTCAAGATGGTTCCTCATTGTTATTTGTTCGCAAAATTTCATTCCTGGAAATCACAATAATTCATTATTAAAATATCTGAATATAGTGTTACGCATACGTAAAGCCCTGATTTCTATAACCATTTTCTTTAGAAATATCCTCACACGTTATTTTCCTCATCTATGATAATCTGATCGCGATACTTCCTAAGGTTTCTATCCATTTCATTCTGGTTCTTATTTTTTATTCAGTAGTAATTCTTTTAAATAGTGTAATCACTTCACCTATAGTGACATCATCTAAACATGTCCCCATATGTACCATTTTAATTTTTTCGTTTCTTATTCTATCTTCTTAATAACTTCAAGTTTTCATTCTGGTTGTCACTATTCAATAATTTTCCTCATGAGTTCAATATACTATTTACATCATCAACAGTGATTGCATCTTTATACATACATTATATCTACAGTAATGTACTCGAAAGATGTTATTGTTTCTTCTCACTGTTCTCATTCTTGCCGATTTGTGGTTTCGTTTATCTAAAGGAGTAGGATACAGACAAGTTGAGGCATTGCTTAGTACTTCTACAAAGAAAACTAAGGCTCAAATTACTTGAAGTAGATTCAGACACTATTAAATTCATATTATTTCTAGTGTTTTTCGTTCTGGTTCCAACTCTTGACATTCCTATATTTTTTACAACTTTATATGATTCCCCTCTTTGCAATTATTCCCCACTATCTTCCTACTTCTGCCTCCCTTTCCAATTTACCTCTAATTATTGATTATCTACTTGGTAAATATCAAAATCAAGTCCCTTCCTACATCATGAGTGAGCCAATGAGCGATTTAATTTACTTTTTCATGATTACAGTTAGAATATAATTCCCAGCCCCCCTTAGGTGCTACGCACACCACACTGATTCCTATCCAGATTAATTACTGATTGTCTGTTCATGTCTTCGTTCCATTATTTATATAATTCTTTCTATATGGTTTTCCACGAAGCCAGAAACAGACAACAAACTTTTAAGGTAGTAATGTCGATAAAATAGTTCATTGTCAACAAGTGTCGGCATGGGTATGCTAATGCGAAGAATCTACATATAATACGAAGGGATAATGAATATTCAACAGCTTCAGTATTATTAGTATGGACAAAAGAGTGACTTATTCTGACCCCCGATACACTGCCTGATTATCGCAGAAATGCACAACAGTTTTGTTTCCCAAATACGACCGTTTTAGCCCGGTTCGAACAGGTAAATAATATCAAAGTTGGAAATGCCCAGTTTAGATCAATTTGTTTGGATAATAATAAAGACTTTCCAAAACGATTATGCAAGACAGAAATATTCGATGAATATATGCTGTTTTAAGAAGTTTGTATATATAATTCTGTACACCTGGATGACTCTGTTTGGAAAATTATGAAATAGCAGCGTCACCGCAGCGGACACAGTTCTCGACAGTTCCGCCTCGAGAGCAAGAACGATTCGGGACGGTTCAAGACAGTTCACGATCATTTCGCAGTCGAAACGAGAACAGAGGATTCATCAATCCGAACTTATCCTCAATGAACCACAACGCTCTATATCAACTGCGCATAATCCTTTCGTCCTAGAACCTGAATTTAGTAGAACCAGAACAAATCTATAAACTAACCGGCTTCGTTGAGAAACTGGGTTCATATGGTCGAGTGTGAATAGTTGTGAGCCACAATAAACTCTTGCGGGTTGCGATGGAGAGTCGAATAGACCCACTCACTTTTGATCTAACCTAACCCAACCCCGAAGGAGAAAATGAATGGAATTAACCATGTAGAGATTTGTTCCCTATCCATGGTACACCATATTTTTGGCCGAGTTAATTTGAAGCGCTATTGTTTCACAAGCATGAAAGCATCGCAGAAAAATCTGCAGATTTTCCCAAAGATCAAGTTTGAGAACTGTTTTGAGGATTGGGAGAAGCTATGACACAAGTGCATAACATCTAAAGGGGACTATTTTAAAAGCAACAACATCAATGTAGACAAACATGTAAATATTTTTTTCAAAAAACCGAAATTCTCGTTATTTTCCAAACATATCTTGTATGAGGTTGTAAAATATTCACACAAAAATAACTAGATTAGTAACTAGACATCATCTCCCTCAATGAATGGTTAATTTCAGAAATTCTACAAATGTGAACGTGTGGCGGAAGTGGAAAATATAAAAATGCTCAAATAAATTGCGTCATTTTAATGAGCCACATCCTGAGCAATACCATGTATTCAGGTTTGTCTGCTTTAGCATGGACGTCAATGGTTATAAATGAAGTTAATATCGACTCAACAGTTAAGCAGTTTCCTGAAGATGTCCAACAGATACTATCTTGTTCCTTCTTTATAACTTGCTTGTGAATCTCTTCAGGAAGTAGTTTTATATTTATTGACGAAGCGGTAAATATTCAGTTTCACTTTCTTTCAGTCACGCTCAACGTTATTTGAATATTTATCTCTTTTGATTATTGGGTTTCAATAAATTGAGATGAAAAACATATTTAATGACTCTCTCTGAATATATCGTACCTTCTTTTGCCGTTTGAAATACTGAAATAACTCACTGTGCAGTGGTTGGAAGAAACACTGCTTAGCGGAAAAAATGTTTATTATGCTTTTTTCAAAATATTTATTGTAATCAATCGTTCCTGCATTTCTGAAGATTTGTATGGAAAATTCCTCTAACAACTCTTAAGCAGCAGAAATCTTCGTGTGAAGTACTGTTAGATGCATTTCTTTTTATATCATAGTTTGATGAACGTTTCGATTTTTTTCATAGGATGAAATACAATCTAGTTCGATAAGGCACGAATTTTCAGAAATTCATTCCGGTGTTTCACTAGTATTACGGCAAAAAGTAGGAGCTTCAAAAGAACAAAACTTTTCTTGTTTTGAAAATTATAAATGTCTTCTGCCTTCCTTAAACTTGTTTCTTAATTAGCAGTGCAAAATTTTAATCAAGTGCTGTACAATAAAAATAAAATATATAAAATTCATCCCCCTTCACCATTCCCTTCACATTAAGATGATAATACAGCCAACTAGAATCATTCTTGCAATTTTATATCAACCTTCTTATAATATACAGTGCATTTCTTTAATGTCCGCCCCCCTTTTATTTTTTTGAACGGGTCAACTCAAAAAATTGAAATTTGGGATAATGGAATAAATGCATGAATACTTTATTTTGAAGTGAAATTGACAGATGAAACTTTCAAGATGGCGACTGGACGCCATCTGGGAAAAAATTTAAATGGAAAGGGGGATCTTGTGACACATCTTTTTGAAGCTCCTGACAAGTGCTTCACAACCCTAGAATATAATGTCAATATTTTCAACTACTACAAAATGGCGGAACTTTTAATAATTGTCTGAATACATTGACATTTAACTACATGATATGAGGTAATGAACAGGAGATGATCGAAATGATTGCATTGACTTCTTGACTGATATATGAACAGCCTATCTGATATTTCATGCCGAACATTTTCGAACACAGTAACGTCAATATCTCTACAAATATTTATTATTCGTGCCGTGTATTCAGTATTGAAGCAGGTTCAGTTTCGTACACCTTTTGCTTCAAATAGGCCCATAAAAAAAGTCCAAAGGTGTCTAATCTGGTGAGTGTCAATCCAACGACCGAGAAAAGTAATAACCAAGTAGTTTCTTACTACTCTGAAGTAATGTAGTGATGCCTCCATCTTGTTGGAGTACAATCCATATCGAAGAACAGTAGTTTCCAGCATGTTCAAATACAGTTCCCCTGTTAAATTTTGATCAATAAATATGATTCCCAATATTCCTGGCCAAAGGTTAATTTTTTCTGGATATTGGGTATGTGTTTCCTGGAAAACGTGAGGATTAGTGTCACTCCAATAACGGCAATTTTGTCTATGAACATTGCCGTTAAAAAAATGTACATTCGTCACTAAATCAAATATCCTGGAGATAAGAAGGAGACAAGAAACTGTAATAAGCTTTATAGATCATTGTCATACTTTGGTGAATAAAAAACAAGTACTTTTCTCAACCACCAGAAATGCAACACTCTTCTCAACGCTCGTTTCTCCAACCAAGTTGGCGTCTTCACAACATGAAGAAAAATGAAGTGCATTAGCTACAATAGTAATAAGAAATGTCTGAGAAGTTACACGTATTGTGGCAAATGTCAATCAGTTTCAAAGTGCTGAACGTTTCTGAATTAACCTGTTCTTTAATTGGTGGATGCCTAGAATTTACACTAGTGCAAAACACTTTGAGAAGTATTACCATTAGAATAATTGTGTTATTTTCAAAACTTGGAATACTCGACAGTACTATCGTTTTTCTGGTTTTGAATGAGATCTGGATACAGGATACCCTGTAGTTCCACGACTATATTCTGTAAGTAGTGAAAAAACGAACATAACGAGCTTTTTTGCTTCTCTCCGTGTTTCGGATGCGGTATTCGTTATCTAGTGAAGTTGATTTTGATGATCGAAATACACTCTCTAATTCTGAATAAGAGCTGTAATTGTATTCATTCAATGAATGTTTCAACAAGTTATTGTAATTTGATGTCCCGCCATCAATCTATTTCTGCAACCATTTGCAATTTTGACATGCTCCTTCTGCTTGCATAGGAGGATATCTTAAGAAAGGTTTTGAAGGGTGTCCAAAGTTTACTCGTATGCAGTGGCGGCGCCATGGCGCGGCAAGGGGGCAGTATGCCCCACCCGCCCTCTGAAAAATGTTGTTCTTAGCGCCCTTACGATTTTTAATATTTCACAAATGTTTTGTTAGGTAAATAATACGGAAAACCAACAAACGTGGCAACGTTCGCCTTTCAATACCTCGATCAGTTGTGAATCTCATATCACACGCTGTCTATGCGAATGTGATCATTTTCTAAGAGATTGGAAATTGATTGTATATCGGCGTGGCACTCGTATCAGTAGTAGTAGTCTGGTTTGTTATTGTTACTTTGACACATAAACAGTTTGTCGAGCAGATTATGGAAAATTACGCCAAAAAAGAAGAAGTTAAAATATGCTGCTACATCACATTCTCAAACAAAATAAAATTTTTGTAAAACTTTCAATTCGTAAGTTCTTAATTTTCAGTTGAAGATCCGAAATTGTATTCATTATGGAAACTTATACATTCACAGAGAAACAAAAGAACAATTAATTCAAACTCAAAGTTGTGTAGAGGAATCGGTTCCAAATAAACCTGACACTACGGAGAGTACGGTCAGTACGGAGTCAACATTTCTTGATGTTCCATCTACATCAGCCTACTTATAAAGTAAGAACAAACTCCGATTTTTCATTAGGTTTTGCTGATTTAACATTTACGGAAGTTGATTTTAATTTGGATTTGGATAGTGATAGTACTCAAGAACAAGACAATTCTGATAGGATGTTTGCTGACAATGCAGGTGGAAAATCATTTTGTTTTTATATAATTCGTTTTATAATTGATATTTCAATTGTTTCGTCTAACAATATTTATTCAAAAATACTATTTTGATCCCTGAAATAGTGGGTCAACTAATTCTAGAATGACCTTGCCAACTTGGGTTATCAGATGACTTTCCAGTTTCCATTTACAGAAAAATTTATGTTTCTCGGTACAAACTTACAAAAACGACTTTTGGACAGCGCAGCGTACGTAAATGGTTAGTTTACTCTCCAAGAGGTAATAAAATCTTTTGTTTTGTATGCTGGCTTTTTGATAGTGCGCATTGTTTATTATTGAAATATATCAATAGTTTTCTGATACCTATTATTTTTTTCTTAATGGGAAATACAGTATTATTTCAAATACCTGTGCCTTTTTACTGAATCTTGGCGTCTAGTTATAGTATTCCCCCTCCCGCCCTTAAGTTTTAGAATCGCCACTGGTCTTATGAATTGAAACCAATAGACGGAATCGCTTCTTGTTGGGACAATCTGTTGACTTAGTTCAGTATTGTGTACACCATACGTTTAACATCACAAGAAGAAACACTTGTTGAGACCGTGACCGGGAATAAAAATCTTATCATTTCATTTTGTGAAATATTGAATGGTCTTTTAGATTTAGTACTCTGGAGAGTACTGTGACTATTCGCAGCCTCTTAGCCATGTATAGTAGCAGAATCAGTCCACTTCTATGTGAAGACAAATATCTAATCAAAGACGGATTAGAATTCAACACATCAGTGACGAGGAGCAGGTTGCAACAAGCGCCTCAATGGGGAATGATCCTCAATCTGGGTTATTACAGCAAATGCAAGTTTAAAAGAAAAAGTCGAGTTCAATTCATGAGTTTTTCAAATTCACTTTGAAAAGTATTTAAATTGATGTTTCAAATGTTGGGTTTTAATTTT